>JAJJWX010004286.1:0-72899 GCA_023529315.1 Papaver bracteatum | reverse complement strand
CGATCTATAACCCTATCTTATAATTATAAATTCTAATCTTTTTGATAAGATTTGCCAGATTCAATTGATAAGATTGATAATATTATATTCTGTTTTTGAACTACAATTGCATTAAATTCTAATCTTTTTGAACTACAATTGCGAGAATTTATTTGATTTTCACGAAATGGGTAGTTTTTTTTTTTTTTTGATCGGTAATTTATTTGATTTTTTTTATATCCTGAAATGGGTAATTTATTTGATTTATTTGATTTTCCTGAAATGGGTAGTTTGCATTAAATGATACGGCCTGAAATTGATATCTACTTCCGAAATTGAAATTGAAATTTCTTGTCATCATGAAATTGATAGGGTCGCTGGATCTTTGTCTAAATCTAGTTAATCTAATTAGGTTCTGCAGATTGGACTTAATGAAAAACTCAAATACCCTATTGTTTTCCTGCATTTTTTTTTAATGTCTGGAATTGTATTAAAAATGAGTTATGCAGTAAATCTATTTATCTCTGCATTTTCTTAATGTCTTGAATTGTATAAAAAATGAGTTCGATGTGTTTATGCGGCATTTTCACATTTTGTTTGCAAACCATGTTCCTTATAGTTGAGGCTTTTATTTGCAAATCACAAGTGGCCTACTTGAGCACTGAATATATGTTATATGTTCCTTATAGTTGAGGCTTTTGTTTGATTCTACAGGTGCCATGGAGTTCTTTGAGCTCTTTATTAGTGCAATGAGTTAAAGTTAAATGACACCGCGTAATTGGTCAGTAACTCCTGCTATAAATAAGGTCTTATGGAGTAATCTGAAGCATTATTTTGTACATATCTATGAAGAAGATGGCTGGGAATATATCTATGTACATAACTGAAGCATTATTTTGAATATCTTCTCCAGGTTTTTTAATCAGGACTATATCTATGTACATAAAAAAGTAAACCAGATGGCTGCTATACTAGCTAAATATGCATATCTGGAATATGTATTCTCAATCCCCTATTTGTATATGTAATTCGTGGTTGTATATGTAATCTATGTACATAAAAAACTAAACATCATCACTAATTTATTTCCATGCTTTGATGTTGGCTGTAATTCGTGGTCTTCTTTCCATATTTTTTATATCATTTTGACTCGGGCGAGCCTTATTACATTGGTTACATCTTATGATTGCGCCAGCTGCCATTAATCTTTAAAGATTGGGTACAGATTTGCAGATTTCCAGATTCAAGTAATTATAAAGGATGAGTAAAGATTGGGTTCATTGGCCAAGGTTAATATGTTGTTCATTGTGGATTATTACATTGGTTTTCCTCTTGTATTAAGTTATTGCTATGCTTAATTATGTCGTCATTCTTTCATGTAGGGATGATCTTCCATATCAGGTTGCCTTGCAGAATTTCATAGATACTGTTTGTCAAAAACTTGGATATCCTTCCGAGTTAAGTTGTCCTTGTGTTGATTGTAAAAACCTTGCTTTGCCACTTCCTCCAAACAAAGTGTATCTTCACTTGCTGAAACGAGGTATGGATCATACATACACTGACTGGGTTTTTCACGGGGAGATGAATGTCACTTCTAATGATGTATACCAGAGGGAGCAACGGGGGGTTCATCTCAGATGTATGTAGATGCGATGTTGAAGCTGATGCACATATCGATCAGGGACATGAAACTATGCAAGACAAGGGGTTGGAAAGCGGGTGGAAGAGGGGACACACCGTTATATCCTAATTGTAACACACAGACAAAGTTATCCATAACTGTTGAATTGTATAGGCACAAGACAGTAAATGGTTTATCTAGGAAATCTTTTGACGAACTTCTCAAGATAATTGGTTCCTTGTTGCCGCCAGGTCATTGTCTTCCTTGCTCAACATATGAAGTGAAGAAGTGTGAAATCTTATCAATTGACTTACGAGAAAATACATGCTTGTGTGAATGATTGTTGTCTGTTTAGAAAAGACTTGAAAGATGCAGAAGAATGTCCTAAATGTCATTATTCTAGGTGGAAGGAAGACACATCTAACATGGACGATGCGACATGATAGACAAGCCCATTAAAAGATACATGAAGGTCCTTAGATACTTCCCCATTGTGCCGAGGTTGAGGAGATTGTATCAATCAGCAGAGCTGGCTAAGAAGTTGATATGGCACGCGATGAACAAGAGTAAAGATAGGAAAGATGCGCCATCCAGTAGATTCTTTGGCTTGAAGCACATAGATAGAAAGTTTCCGAGTTTGCTTCAGATTCGCGTAATTTACGTCTTGGGATTCTTTGTGATGGATTTAATCCATTTGGTGATCTTTCCCCAAGCCACAGTTGTTGGCCAGTGATGATCGTGGTTTATAATTTGCCCCCCCCAATCGTGTATGCAAGGCGAAAACATAATTCTTAGCATGTTGATTCCAGGAAAAAAACAACCGGGTAAGGACATCGATGTATACTTGAAGCCGTTGATTGATGATCTAATTGAGTTATGGGAGAACGACGTCCAGGTATATGATTCGTTTACTAAAACAAATTTTAACTTGAAGGCTTTATTAATGTGGACAATAAACGATTTTCCTGCATATGGTAATCTATCTGGATGTACGTATAAAGGGAAGGCAGCTTGCCCTCTTTGCGGTGAAAATACACTTTGTCAAACTGGTTGCCATTTAGTCGTAAAACTGTATACTTGAATCATAGGAGATTTCTTCGTCATAATCATCCTCTTCGGCAGAAAAAGATGGTTTAATGGAGAGGTTGAGAAAAAGGAAAAGCCACCTGTTATGTCTGGTGCTGCGGCTTTGAATGTCGTGTAGTATTGTGAATGACTTTGGGAAAGCGGAGAAGAACGAGGAGGAGATAAGGAAAAAGAAAGAGGAAAAGAAGAAGAATAAAAAGAGTAAGGGGCAGAGTACTGTGGCAACAGCTATTAATGTGCGTAATTCTAAGTGTGGGAAGCGGAAAAGGGATGTTGTTATCGACGCGGCTACTTCAGTGCACGATGATGAAACCGGGCTTGGTGTTTAACAAACGGTCGATATTCTTCGACTTAGCTTCTTTGGAAGGTCAGTTCTATAAATTCAAATTTACTTGGTAATATTTTGCTTATCTTCAAAATTACTTGTTTATGTTGTCAACTTCATAGAGTTACTAATGTTAGATTTTTCCATCTTCCTAGGATTTATTACTACGACACAATATTGATGTTATGCATACAGAAAAAAATGTTTGCGAGAGTATCATTGGTACTGTGTTGAATATAAATTCCAAAACAAAAGATGGTCTAAAATCCCGCAATGATCTGAAGAGTATGGGAATAAGACCAGAATTGCATCCAACAGAGATAAATGGCAGAACGATCCTTCCACCAGCAGCATATTGCTTAAATGACAAGGAAAAGGCTATATTTTATAATAGGATGAGAAATTTGAAGGTTCCATATGGGTATAGTTCTGATCTTAGAAAGCATTTCTCGAAAGATGGTTGCTTAGGTGTTCTTAAGTCTCATGATTACCATGTTCTTATGCAACAAATATTACCCGTTGCTTTGCAAGGACTTTTACTTGTAGGGCCAAGGGAGGCAATTTTCAGTTTATGTTCTTATTTTCACGAAATATGCCAAAGGGCGATCGATCTCAGAGATTAGTAGAACTTGAAGTAGAAGTTGCCGAGACTTTGTGTATGTTGGAGAGGTACTTCCCTCCGTCATTTTTTGATATAATGGTGCACTTGACAATTCACCTAGCTCGAGAAGTACGATTATGTGGACACATACAATATCGTTGGATGTATCCATTTGAAAGGTATGCCAATTTATTTCATATTAATTCTGTTATTTTTGTTTCTTGTAGAAAGTTATGCCCTTTGTAGCTTAGAGATACTAATATTTATTTCATTGGTAATGTTGCATACGCGATTATCCTAGGTATATGAAGATATTCAAAGAATATGTAAAGAATTATGCACAACTGACTGAAGCTTGTATAGCCGAGTGTTATCTTGGAATGGAGTGTGTTAGGTATTTTGATATTCGTAAGGCCCAAGCGAAATGAAACACAGGATCAGTAAAGCAAAGCATAACGAAAACATTCAAAATGGTTCCACACCGGCAATACGTCCTCTTTCTAAAGGTGTCCAAGTGCGTATGGATAGTGAGAAGTTAAAGATAGCTCACAGATATGTGCTTTTTAACACACCTGAAATTGACCCATATATGACGTAAGTATGACATTCATGTTCATTAAAAATGGTGTGTCAGTTAATACTTCATTTTTTAATTTTACTTTTGTCATAGAATGCATATGGACGAGTTAAAGTCGGTGTTGGGAGGGCAATTACCAGTGAAGACCAACTCAACTCCATACTGATCGACACATTTGCAGATTGGTTTCAACAAAAGGCGTTTAGTCCACTCTTAGTCGAGATTATGCGTTCACTTGGACATTTTGTCGGAAAAAATACTACGTAAAACGGGTTTAGTATTCTTATGTCTGAGATTATACATTTGTAGGTTAAGATGCAAATTGAACAAGGCATGTCAATATCAAACACGGTAGAATGGTTGTCATATGGGCCGTTAGAAAACTGCATATCATATAAAGGTTTGCTAATCAATGGGTCTAGGTTTATTACGAAGGATGTTAAGAGAGACACACAAAACAGTGGAGTTTCAATTGAATCAACAACCTTAGTTGCCGGACGGTCGAAACAAGTGGTTTCTACGGTGTTTTAGAAGAAATTCTATTGTTGGACTACAATCATATGTTTCAAATTTCAATATTCAAATGTGATTGGGCTCACACCAGTTTTGGAGTGAAGGTAGATGATGGCTTTACATTAGTCAATTTAAAACAGCATAAGAACCAATACGGTAACGATCCATTCATTTTAGCAACACAAGCGCGACAAGTTTTCTATTCTCGAGAGTCAAATACATCTAATGGTATGTGATGGTGAAACCACCACCTAGGGGTTTCCATGAATTAGAGGAATACAATGAAAAGCATGACACAAATTGCCAACCAGTGGATACTTCAACTCTTGCTTTCCAAATGGATCACGAGTGCGAGAGCTACTTAAGAGAAGATGGTGATTATATCATAGTGGTTCCGACAAAGAAGAAGAACAGAAAGAAGAAGAAAACAAAGTTCAAAAGCTAAGTCAGTATAGTGTATTATTTTTACTATATTCAATTTTTATTGTCATAGTCGTTCTTGATGTATTTCCTTTACTAAAACTAGTATTGTTCTTGCAAAATAGACAGTTAACAACTCCATTTGGGTGCTTAATGTATAAAATGCTAGCTTTGTTACCTTTATAATGTTTGTTCTGAGTAAACACCCATTTTTAACTCTGCCACTATAAATGATATAACATTTCATTGCCGGTCTCAAGCCCGGATAAAGGAGGAGAGAAAAAGGGATATGTCAGTTATGATTGCTAATTATGTGTCTTTGCTTGTGTAACATACATGATACCTCAACCCTTGGCATAATCTAATACTTTTTCATTCATATCTGATGGGGTCATTGAAAGGGCGAGTTATTTGAGTTATATGGTTTTGGAAGGCGTTACATTTTTTTTTTAACTTAACCCTCTTTGGTGAGAAGATTGTATGTGATTGTTTACATAGAAGGCATGTACGTAATTGTTACGAGAGAAGGCTTCGCAATGTTTACTGGCTCAGTCCGCTAAGCATTACATTTTCTTTTACAACACTTATGAAGGGTTGTCATAAAGGTAGTGTATTGAAGAACCACAAACTTGACAGAACCTGTGATAGTGTAGGATGGTTAGTGGTGTAGAGTTTCACGCCCAAGGTTCAGGATCAAATCCCCCAACCTCATTTTTTCCAACATCATATATTTTTACTTCAACAACACTTTTAAGTGTTGTTATAGGTGTTTATTTAAAACAATAAAACAAAGCATAACTTGTGAGCTTAAAGGATGGTTGACGAGCTACACTTCCATGCAGTAGGTTCATGTTCAAAATATCCCCTCTAACATATTTTTCAAGTATCATATTTTTGTCTTCTTCCACAACACTTGTGAGAGTTGTCATAGTCTAAGTCGCTACACTTATAAAACAGAGTTGTTATAGCTAAACGTCGTCACAACTCTTTTTCTTAAAGAGTTGTCATTTGTTTTCTAATCGTAACCCCTTGCTCCTAAGTGTTGGTGGTGATGATATACGACAACTCTTACTTCGACAACCGTTGTAAAACATATGACTTTCTACGATATTTAGCGAAGCGTTGTAAAAGCCCAGTTGTAGATGTATATTTTTCCCGTAGTGAACCATACTAGGGTGTTGGTCATATTACATATAATTTGAAGTTCTGTGGTCGGGCCAGCTTATGTCGTCCCTTCTTCTGTGCATGTGGCCGATGTATTTTGATTCCTTCGCCCGTATCTCGTCCGAGCCGATTCCTTCGGGTGTTCTTATGGAACGATGTGACACGTATCTTCTTATCCATTGGACAATCGCTCCTCGTTTGACCCACCGTGTCTTGTCTTATCATCTATGTTAGAAGCCTGGAGTCGAGTCTTGTCCGACAGCTGCAGAGCAATCATGCCCGATCCACGTGGCTTCTTAAATCTCGCGCCTGGCAATCTTTATTCTATGCTTCTCGTCTCTCCATTATTGGGTGTATCATAGCTTAAGATGTTGCCACCTAGCCCTGTGGATAATTTACACCTACATTTATGCCCCTTCTTTCGCTCGTGTGGCAGACACGAGTGGAAGAATATCGTCCCAGCTGCCCACGTCCTCGTCCATGCCGCAAATTCCGTCACGCAGTACCCCATTAACTCCACTTTATTACCAGAACAAAAGGCGTCGGTTACAACTTCTCCACTTTAAATAGCCCGCTTCCTTTTCTCTTTCTTCTTCTTTACCATTTCTTTTCCAGTTTCTCGCCGCTGCAACCTTCTCTTCGAGATTTCTTCGCCACTTTATTCTTCTAAAAGTCCTCATTTTCTTGATTTTCTTCTTTCATATTCTCCTCATCGATTGTCACTGTAGCTGTGGTTACATTCTCGTTGTCCCATCCTTCTTTACCGATTTCTCAGTTCTGCACTGTTTGCGTCCATGGATTCTTCTCCCTCCATGACTGAAAAAAGGTCTGTCGACGATGTTTTTTCCGAGTTTGATTCTTTTTCCCTTGCTTCCCTGTTTTCGTTTGATAGTCCCTCTAAGTACGATGATCGCGCCATGAGATCTATCTTTCTTGATGATTCTCCTTCTATTTCGTGCAGGTCCGAGAAAAGGGTGAAAGATCTCTCTGACGAAGAGTTTATTGAGTAGCTGAAAGAGAAGTACGATCTTCAGAATTATGAAGTTACCCTGATCTCGGGCCAAAACAACGTTTTGAAAAAGTCCGACGTGGGGAAGCACGAACAGTCGGCTAACTGCGTGGTTATTACTCAAGGCCAACTAGAGCTAGGTCTCCGTCTTCCTTTGTATCACCCCGATAACCCTTTCTACTATGAAGTTCTTTCTCAGCTCAAGCATTATCGCGCCCTTGTTCAATGGAATGGAAACACTTTTCGAATTATGGATGAATGGAGAGCTCGCCGGGATGGTCACGGCTCCACCGCCGAGTGGTCAACCTACAAGCCCGAGGACGCTCCGGGGTATACCGTTTCCAATTTCCTTACCAACTACCGAGCTGGTACTTCAACCTTGGGTGATCTTGCCGGTTTTTCTGCTAGTCTTCATCGTCACAGGACTATGACCAAAAATGTTGAAAGGATGATGCTAGATGCCGATCCCCTCATCCAAGGTTCTAATAGGATACCCCGTCATACCAATGACCCGATTTACCCCCTGAGTTCCACTCCTTATCTGAGGTCCCATTTTACATGGTAGCTTCCCGTCGCCTCCTTTTCCCGCCGAGCCCTATCCTTTCTGGGTGGTTAATGATGACAAGGCTGATAAGGTATGTGTCTCCTTCCTCTTTTCTCGATTTCTATCTTGTTAGCCTTGACGATAATTGGCTTTTTGTTGTTATTAAAACCTCAGGGCGATTCTACCAAGACTGCTGGATCGTCAAAGAAAAGAGGTGCTAGCACAAGGGTTGAGGAAGACCAGGGGAAGGTAACAAACATAGTGATTTTATTATAAGTACATGTACTTGCCCCTGTTTTTTGCCTTCACATGTTCTGACGATAGGCCTTGTGCAGAAATTTCCTAGGCGCGATGGTGATGAGGCCGATGTAGAGGAGATTGATCCTCAACCCCTTAGGCGTAATCCTCTTAAAGGAAAACAGGTTTCAAAGCCTCATCAAAGGAAGAAACCAATCTACGATATTCCTGATGAAGATGACCTATTCGGCGATGATCTCTCGGGTGACAAGGGAGATGGGAAGGAAATGGGAAAGAATGTTGGTCCTGAGGTGGTTTTTTATCCTAGATTGGCCAACAATCAGGAACCCCTGAAGGCGCCCGAGCTAGGAAATACCGTTACTGCTGAATCGGAAGTATTTCATCGTTTTCCCTAGATTACTGGTGGGTCCTCGTCTGGTGTTGAAACCTCTTTTACTATCTCGGGTCCTATCATGCACTCTCTGGGAGCACTTACTTCCCCTGACTTTGGAGCATATACTGATGAAGAAATGCTTAATGCGGTGCCCCACTATGGCGATATCGCCCAGACTCTTGACACGGTAGTGTGTAACTTGGCTTAGATCGGTGATGCCCCATTTCTTACTTCCGTCCTTTTTGTCGCCTTCATCCTAATCATGTTTACTTGTGTTAGATCCTGAATCGGGTACGCTTGGATGACGCCAATCTCCGCAGAGAAATGCTGCTGCTAGAGTCTCTCCAACTTTAATTGCAGAACGAGAGGAGTCATGCGCGCGAGCTATAAATTAAACTCGATGATGCCCAAGGTATGTCATAATTCTTTAACTTTTAACTTATGTTGATTTAGTTTATCGTTCCAGTATCCTGAGTCGGGTATCCTTCTTATAGCCAAGGTAGCTAGTAAAGGTTTAGACGCTTCTTCGGAGTTTAGGATTATGAAGAGGAAATGGGATATTGAAAAGGATTTAGTGGAGAATATCCATCGGCGAATGGCAAACAAAGATGACAAAATAGATCGCCAATCTGAGGAGATCTAAAATCTTGAGGGCGAGCTAGAACAATATCGTCAGTTTGAGTATGAACCTACAGAGATAGACAATTTGCGGGCTCATTTGGGATCTTCTCAACGTCTTGCTGATGAGAGAGATGCTCTAGCCACAAATTTAGAGAAGCATGTAGACGCTTTAGAGTTGCAGAATCGAGACCTCCACGAGGATCGCCGACGAATTTTGAGGGACAAAGATGTAGTAGAGCGAGCAAACAGGGATTTATTGGGCAAAGTGGGTGAATTTGACAAAGTGGTGGGAGAACTTGAATGGAGTAGGTCACAACTTTCAGTGCTTCAGGTGTCGCGTAACCTCTTAATGGCCGAGTGGGGTAAACATAAGAAGTACTTCCCCGGTAACGAATTCAACGAGCAGCACTATAACGAGTTAACCATGAAGTTGTCGAAGATCGAGGATGAGTTTTCCAAGTCGGTAGAGTCGCTTCAGTCAGTGTTACCAGCCTTTTCAGGTCTCTTAGACGATGTGTTGAGGTCGTTCATTAAATTTAGATTACGCCCTATTCTTGCAAAATTGCTAAACCGTGTTTACTGAATAATTCTCTGTCTTTGCGATCCTGTAGCCGAGCAAAAACGTTCTCAGGAGCTGGATCTAGAGGTTCGATGATTAAATCAGGTCAAGGCCGATTTTGGTTCCAAGCTGGCTGATGCCGAGGAAATTGCTTCTTAGCTTACCCAGCAGCTCGAGGAGGATCGCGTCGCTCATGCAGAGGAGGTGGATGAGAAGGTTCGGACGGGAATTGAGGAGTGGGTCGAGAATAAACGGCGCGAGGTCGCGCATAAGAGGGCTGGCGCGATTCCTCCTAAGGCTTGATTTCTCTTTTTGTAGTGCTGTGTTACTAATTCGCCATTTGTTCTGGGTTGTAAATCGCTTTGAACACCTCTTCCCCTTTTTACATTTGAAACACTGCTTGTTTGTTTAAATGGGGGTGCTGCGTCGCCGAGGCTTTCTGTTTTATTTACACTTTTCATTTCGCATGGTTGCTTGACACTCTCCGTACTTTGTTAATGGGCGCATGACGCTATCGATTTAGTTTTTGCTTCGTATGTCGTTCCTGCAATTGTTAATTGTGTACGTTAGTATTTTAACCTTTTCTGTCGAACACACCCAACAAGGAGGGTCACCGGGCCCAATGCCATGTCCTGATTGGGGTATCTCATCACTATCTCTTGGATTCAGTGGAAGGGTACCAGTCAACCTAGTTCTAGGCCCGATATCCCCGAGCGTTTATCGACTAACCAATCTCGGGCAAGTGGACACAGCCACCTGCGATTGGGGAGGCCTTTCAAATGTAAGTGGTCCACCTGGATGAGAAGACCTCGCGTCTTAAAAACCTTTGGAACTGGTTTCCAACCACCAGAACCCTTAGGCTACCTTAGAACTTGCACACTGCCACTGCCCCGATTACGAATATCCAGGCGACTGTAAGGCACCTCGGCACTTCCACACTGGCTTTGCCCAGAGTACGAATGTCCATTCGAGTGTAAGTCACCTCGGCACTTCCATACTGGATTTGCCCCGAGTACGAATAACCATTCGAGTGTAAGTCACCTCGGCACTTCCACACTGGCTTTGCCCCAAGTACGAAATGACCATTAGTCGCCTATGCCCTATCTCAAAACCCTCACGGTTTCAAAGATATAGAAGACAAGTATGCTTAACTTTTCTCCGCATCGCCCTTCAGGGGTGGTAGAGTTTCAAATACTTGATGTTACATGGTTTGAGCTCTTTCGTTCCGTCGAGTCGAAGTAGCCGATACGATCCCTCTCCTGCCTTAGACGCAATTATATATGGCCCGCCCCACTTTGGTGCTAGTTTTCCTCCCTTTTTGTCTCGCACCCATTCAGCCAAAAACTTCAACACTTGTTGTCCTGGGTGAAATTCTCTTGGTCGAACGTGCTTGTTGTATTATCGCTGTAATCTTCTTTGATAGTTCTCCATTTTTTGTAGTTCCATCTCTCATGTTTCTTCCAAATCGTCGAGTTTTTCCAAAATTAGATCGGACGAGACGTTCCGCCTCCAAGCTTCTGTCCTTGTGTTAGGGATCATTCCCTCCATAGGTAGGATTGCCTTGGTTAAGTAAGTAAGCATGAACGGAGAGAATCCCGTAGCTTCCCTTCATGTAGTTCTTTACGCCCATAGGACATTATATAGCTCCTTACACCAATTAACGTATTCCCAATCCAATTTCTTCTTCATATTATCGGCGATGGTTTTGTTAGTGATCTCGGCTTTCCCATTACTCTGGGTAAATTGGGGTAGCTTTACTCTTCCTGATATTGTAAGTGTTGAACAAAAGATCAATCTTCTCGCCTTGTAGTTGTTTTCCATTATCGGAGACGATAGCTGCAGGGACCCCAAAGCGGCAAATGATATGTTCCCAGATAAACTTGAAGACATATTTGTCTCGGATGTGTCTTAGTGGTGCATCTTCTACCCATTTGGTGAAGTAATCCGTGGCCACTATCAAATACTTCCTTTTCCCTGTTCCTACATGCAATGGTCCGAAAATATCTATTCCCCACTTAGCAAAGGGCCAAGGGCTTATAATTGAGTTTAAAGGTACTCCTGGTGCATGGAATTTCTTCCCAAAACGCTGAAATTCTTCACAAGCTTTCGCCATTTGCTTTGCATCTTCGTTCATGTACATCCAAAAGTAGCCCATTGTCTTTGCCTTGGCCGATAAGCTTATCCCCGAGCTGTGATTTTCGGCGGCTCCATAGTGTAATTCATGCAGGATTATGTGGCCCTCTTCTTTACTCAAACATCGTAGGAGTGGTCCTAAGTAAGATTTCCTATATAAAATCCCTTCCCTTAACTCGTATGCGCCTGATTTACTTTTGATTTTATTTATCTCGGGACGACCCTTTGGTAGCTCGCCCGTCTCCAGGTATTGATGTATCGGCTTTCTCCAATCGCCTTCTTTGTATCGCTCGGATGTGTTAATAGCAACATCGATCCTTACTTTGGGTGTTTCTGGGATAGAATGGGTAAGGAGCATCATAACACGAATGCCTTCGATGCTGGGGTCTACTAGTTGTGAGGCGATGTACGATAGAGCATCCGAGTGCCTGTTATCTTTTCGACAAATATGGCGGAATTTAATGTCCGATATTTGGTTGATGTAAAATTGGGCGAGCTCCCAATACTTTTGCAGCACAGGATCGTGTGTAGCATATTATCCCGTAATTTTCCGGATCACCAATTGCGAGTCACTTGTCAAGCGGACCTCTTGCAGCCCCATTTCCAAAATTATTCGTAAAGCATGGATTACTGCTTCATACTCGGTGACGTTGTTTGTTGCCTTGAATTATAGTATGAATGAATGCACCATCTTCCTCCCCTTTGGCGTGGTGAATACTAGCCCGAGGACCGATCCCTCCTTGTTCGATGCCCCATCGACGAAAACCTCCCACCATGTAGAACTATTAGCGGCTAGCAGATCAGCAGGTTCTTCTTGTTCTTCCATCATCCCCGGTATATCTTCCACCTCGTGTTCATCACTAAGAGGGAAATCTGCCAAGAATTCGGCCACTACCTGCCCTTTGATCGCCGTTCTTGTCTCGTACACGACATCATACTGTTTGATTAAGGCTCCCCATTTAGAGATTCTTCCTGATCGCCCTGCACTGTCCAAAATTGCTTCAATAGGCGATTTGGTGAGCACCCGTATACGATGAGCTTGAAAATATGTTCGGAGTTTAAAAGCGTCAAAGGCTAGCGCAAGTACCATCTGCTCCATTCTAGTATAGTTTTTCTCGGCCGGACTTAGTGTTTTGCTGGTGAAATATACGGTCTTGTCTACATTCCCCTCCGTCCTTACTAATACAACACTAATGGCATATGGCGTCGCCCCTAGGTATAGGGTAAGAACTTATGTTGGCTCGGGCCTCTGCAGAACCGGGAGGCTAGCTAGGTGTAACTTGATATTTTGAAAGGCCTCTTCGTTGGTATCCGTCCATTGAAATTTTTCTCCTTTCTTCAAAATGTCATAAAAGGCCTTACATTTTTCCAATGACCGTGATACAAATCGACCCAATGCTGTTATACAACCATTTAGCTTCTGCATATCTTTTACTGTCGCGGGAGATGGAATTTCTAGAACGGCCCTAACCTTCTAGGGATATTCTTCTATTCCTCTGGGGGTGATGATATACCCTAGGAACTTCCCTGATGTAACCCAAAAGTCGCACTTGGCGGGGTTAATTTTCATCTTGTGTTTCCTCGTCGTCTGAAAAATCTCACGAAGGTCTCGGATGTGATCCTTAGCTCGGCGACTCTTGACTAACATGTCGTCTACGTAAACTTATATGGTGTTATGGATCTTGTCTTCGAATATGTCTCCTACCAATCTCTGATATGTCGCTCTAGCATTTCTAATTCCGAATGGCATCTTGGTGTAACAATACAGTCCCCTTTTGTGTGAAGAAGGAAGTATGCTCCTGGTCCTCGGACGCCAACGGTATTTGGTTATAGCCCATGTATCCATCCATTAGGGTCATCGCCTCATATCCGACTATCGATTCTACTAGTTGATCTATGATGGGAAGGGGGAAGCTGTCCTTCGGGCAGGCTTTGTTCAAGTCACTAAAATCAATACATATTCTGACTCCTCCTTTATTTTTTGGTACCACGACCATGTTAGATATCCACTGTGGGTAATGGGATTTCATAATTATTCTGGACTCTTGTAGCTTCTTTAGCTCGGCCTCGACTGCTGCCTGTAATTCTGGTGCGATATGCCTCATTTTTTTCCTGACTGGTTTGAACTTTGGATCAATCTTTAAGTGGTGGCAGCAGACCTTTGGGTCAATGCCCTCTAAATCGCGTATTTCCCAGGAAAATGCGTCTAAATTTTCCCTTAATACCGTTATGAGTTGTCTTGCTTGCTCGTTCGATAGCAATGCCCCGATCCTTACTACCTTCGGCTCCTCTACGGAAGTTCACTTCCCGAGTTGGCTCAACTGTTGAGAAATTTGATTTGGCTTCTCGGAATAGAGCCGCTTCCTTTGATTGCTATAAAGGATCTTGCTCTTGGGTCTCATATGCCATGACCACTTGTGAAATAATATCCTCCAATTCCTCTGCAGATTTAACCTCCTTGGCTTCCTTCTTCTTTTGTCTTTGTTGAGCTCGCCGATTTTCATTGATTTCGGTGTCAACCTATATGCATTGTCGCGCCTCTTGAGTCTCGCCCACAACTTCAGCTATTCCCTTGTAGGTCGGGAACCTTAATCTCTGATGATATGCTGAGGCCACCCCTTTAATCCCAGCGATCCAAGGTCGCCCGATAATTGCTTCATAAGGTGAGGCAACGTCGACCACACAAAAGGTATTTAGTGTGTCAAGATAGCCACCACCATCCGAAACTCTCAAAGTTACTTCGCCCTTAGGGACGGTTACTGTTCCATTAAAGCCGTATATGTGATACGTTGAGGGGACGAGTACGTCGTCTGATAGTTTTATTCTTCTGAACGTCGTAAAATAACACCTCGACTGAACTCCCGCTATCCACCAGAATCCTCCTTACTCCCCAATCCTCGATCAATAAGGTGATGACCAGGGGATCACTATGTGCTTGTCCATTCTGTAATGACCCGTCCCTTCACCGATACTGTCCCCACTTAGCCACTGCGGTTATCCGACAGTGTGGGATTTTTAACGGGCATCGCTGCGGTAATCCAGCAGAAACTTCCCGGATGGTCACCCATCCATGGATTACTCCCGCCCGAGCACGCTTAACTGCAGAGTTTTCTGCCAACTCGGAGCCAATTGTCTTTGAAAAGGCCTCGGTGTTAGGGAAGGACAAACCATTACTTATATTCCATTCGGCCAACCATCGCCGAATATCGGGTATTACAATACCACCACCTTAAATTGGAGCCGTCCTCGGCTCCGAATATATTTTCAAGCCCAGATCTCCGACGTTCCTTTGCCCCTCATGAGAGTAGTACGACATATCCCGTCCGAGCGTACTCTCTCACCCTCGGAAGGTGAACCGTCGTCGCCTCTCGATACCATTTGTAATGACCCGTCCCTCCACCGATATCGTCCCCACTTAGCCACCGCGGATATCCGGCAGTGTGGGGTTTTCAACGGGCATCGCTTGCGGTAATCCAAATAGAAACTTCCCCGGATGGTCACCCATCCCTGGATTGCTCCCGCCCGAGCACGCTTAACTGCAGAGTTTTCTGCCAACTCTTGAGCCAATTGTGCTGAAAAGGCCTCGGTATAATGTAGACGTTCCTTGTCTCCTGTGAGAGCAGTATCTGGCATAATCGCCCAGCATACTCCCCCACCCGAGCACAAGCGAACGACCCCTAGTCGTATCCCAACTAACACCGATATTGTTCCCACTTACCCACTGCGGTTATCCATCAGTGTGGGATTTTAAACGGCACTACTGCGGTTATCCAGCAGTAGCTTCCCGAGAGGTCACCCATCCTGTGACTACTCCCGGCCGAGCACGCTTAACTAAGAAGTTTTTCCCACTACTCAATCAAGTCTACTCAATCAAGTGTAATGACCCGTCCCTCCACCGATACTGTCCCCACTTAGCCACTGCGGATATCCGGCAGTGTGGGGTTTTCAACGGGCATCCCTACGGTAATCCAGCAGAAACTTCCCGGATGGTCACCCATCCCTGGATTACTCCCGCCCGAGCACGCTTAACTGCAGAGTTTTCTGCCAACTCTGGAGCCAATTATGCTGAAAAGGCCTCGGTGTTAGGAAAGGACAAATCATTACTTATATTCCATTCGGCCAACCACTGCCGAAATCGGGGTATTACAATACCACCACCTTAAATTGGAGCCGTCCTCGGCTCCGTAATATATTTTCAATCCCAGATCTCCGACGTTCCCTGCCCCTCATGAGAAGCACTGGACAATTCCCGCTGGCGTACCTTCCCACCCTCGGCAGGTGAACCGTCGTCGGCTCTGATACCATTTGTAATGACCCGTCCTTTCACCGATACTGTCCCCACTTAGCCACTGCGGTTATCCGACAGTGTGGGATTTTTAACGGGCATCGCTGCGGTAATCCAGCAGAAACTTCCCGGATGGTCACCCATCCATGGATTACTCCCGCCCGAGCACGCTTAACTGCAGAGTTTTCTGCCAACTCTGGAGCCAATTGTGCTGAAAAGGCCTCGGTGTTAGGGAAGGACAAACCATTACTTATATTCCATTCGGCCAACCACTGCCGAATATCGGGGTATTACACATTCGATGGGACATCCTTGGCCGATAACGAAATGGGTTGCACCATCCAAGGTTCCATAGGTAATGTCTTGGCTACGCTAAATACTTCTTTACCATCGCGGTCCCTTTTGTGGATCCTAGAGGTGATTACCGGGCTGAGAGTATAGCCTTGAATAGATGAGTGTGAAATGGTACTCACGAACTGAGTCGTCCTATCGATACGAACTTGATGAACCGGTACATCGGGTGTTGCCGTCGGCCGAGGTGGTTGTCGGACGAACTGCCTCAAATACCCATCTCGGATGAGATGTTGTACAATATCTTTTACTTCTCGGCAGTTGTTAGTGGAGTGGCCCCTATACTGATGGTAGTGACAGTATTCGGGGTGATCCTTGGTCTCTTGGAACTGGACTCCCCTTGATGTTGGGTAGTTGATATCGTTCCTCTTCTCGACTTCCTTGAATACCTCCTCCAAGGAAGCATTCAGGGGGGTATATGATCGGGCTTCTTGTCTCGGCTTCTTCCCTTTGGCCACCCATTCTCTCTTCTCACCTCTCCTCGTGGGAGGATCCGAAATCTTTTCTGGACGCCTAGTAGGATCGTTTGTGACCGTTTTATCTTCCATACCATATTCAGCACTAGCTTCCTATACTCCTCTATCTCTTGACTCGACCTGGATTTCTTCCAGGGCGATGTAATGCTCTTGCATTCTTCTCATCTCCTTTAAGGTTTTCGGTGAACATGGCTATCCAGATGGGGTATGATCTCCCCAATGCGTTTTCAAACCCAAAGATAGCTTGATCCACCGGTACTTTTCCGATTTCAGTACATAGTTTCCTCCATCTATCGGTCAATGTTCTTAAGTGCTCTCTGAACCTTCGGGCGAGGGTAAACATCTTGTTCATTATTGGCCGAGGTCGACTGTTGTGCATGTAGGTCTCAAGGAAGGCCTCGACTAGCATATCATACCCGTTAATCGACCAATGTGGGAGCGAATAAAACCAATCTCGTGCCTCTCCTTCCAGGCTAGCTGGAAAGAATTTACACATAACTACCGGGTTGTTCTTCCATTGGATCAATGACATGGTGTACATCTTTAGATGCTCGATCGCATCTCCTGTTCCGTCGAATCTAGAAGGAAATATAGGTAAAGTACACTTTGGTGGGAACGACATTTGCTCTAGTTCTTGAGAAAAGGGCGTATTCACGGATTCTCTCATAATATATGCCAATTTGTTCTCTTCGCTTCCACCCGAGAGCTCTTTGATTTTTGCCTCCAATTCCTTAAGATTAGATTATGTTGCTCGATCCTGTCGTCCGTCCCTTCCTCGCCTTTCCTCGTCAGTGGACGAGTTCTCGGGTGCTCCATATCTTTGTGGGGGGGTACGGGAGGTGGTGGTGGTTGACCTAACCTCCCGGACTGATTAGGGTTGCTTGACCCCATCATAGGTGGTGATTGACCTGATCGGTCATGAAGACCCGACGTTCCTCGGCTTGACGAACCTCTTGATCTAGTCCGCTGATTCCTTAACTGATAATTTTCGAATTCCAAGGCGAAATTCCACTTCTGGAGCACCCTTAATGCCGCCTCTTGCCTTCTTTGCCTTTCTAAAATGGCTAAGAGTGTCGGGTCTGTGATTTCATGGCTAGAGTGTCCATTAGGGTGGTGTGGCCGAGGCTGTAGTGGTGTCGATGTTGGTGGTGGGGGTAGTATCGGACCAGTTGCATAACGTGTTGCGTGGGTAGGTGAAGGGCCGACGTTGCTAGCTGCTCCTCGTCCCAATTGAATCTGCCGGAGACGTTCTTGTTCCCTTCCTAAGGCTTCTTGATACTCGACTTGTTGCCTTGCGCGTTGTCGCTGGGCTTGTGCTGCAAGCGCTTCCTCATCGTCATCGATATCTGAAGCCTTGAGTCCGTCAACCTGGTCCACTATTCTCTGGGTCAAGATGACCTGGTCCAGTGGTAGGGTGTTATCATCTCGTCCCAGATCCACTTCCTCATCAACAATTGGCATGCCTCGTGCAGCTGCATGAGATTCCTCGGGCGGTGGTTGTCGACTGTCATCTTGCCTCGGCCCAGTAACCCTTGCCTGCATGCTTCTGCTAGTTATCGTGCGATTCCTCAACATCCTTCCCGTCCCTGAAGTGCTGGCCATCGGGCACGACGTGTGGTGAGCCGAGTATCGTCCCTACCTACGTCAACAAATACCAAGAACACCTTACTTTAACCTACTTTTACAAACAAAAAGTTCAAACAAAAGAGGAAAAAGTTCGACTGACACCACAATTACTACTACTCCAGCTATCAGGTGGGTTCCGCCTATCTACCCTATTTTGACCCTATGCTGAAAAAATTCGACTGACCCTATGCTATTACTTCGTACGACGTCGCTTTCAGTACCCGACCTATGCATTTAAGTTAGCTTGTCCTTTATTCTATAGGCTCCAAATCATTAAACTTATGCATGTTATGCTTAAAAATTACGGCACACAACCCCAAGGATCGAATCAAGTTTGTACAGACTCAATTTTCTCAAGATCTAATCTTGACCATCCCTCCCTGGTTCTCTTTATGACCTTTCCGATGACCTATGATACATCGCTAGGAAAAACTCCATACGGTTGACAGCTTATCACACGAGGAGACATCTAAAACGCAAACTTTCTGTAATCCTGAGCACTCAAAGACTTACTTAACGCTAAAAATCATTCAACCAACGGAAACAAGTAGTCATCCTTTCAGCAGATTCTCCACCTATCTTCTAACCCGAACTGTTAGTCGCCGGTGAGCTTATGAAGATTCTCTGCTGATCAAACTGTTGGCGGGCGAAAAAACAAGAGCTCTTCTACGCTTAGTGAAGCCGCTGCTACTGCTGTAACTTTACATGCATAGTAAATGACTCAAAACAACAATCATTTCGGCCAACAGAGTTCATCCTAGCTTCAACTACAACACATTAACATGTATTTAGGAGCTCTCGATCGTCTCTGAAGGCCTTTTAGGCAAGGTATCCAGAGATCTTAGTCGGATCCCCTTAGTCGGCGCTAGAATGTAGATGCATTTTACTACAAACTACATCCAAAGGATAGAAACCTTCTACTTATGCAAAATGAAAGTAAAGACTCAACAATGGACACAAGATGTACATGGTTCGGTATGATTACCTACGTCCACGGGGGTGAAAGGGTGAATCTTATTACTTCAAAGTGTTACAAAGATTTTGATCTTAACCCAAACTCCCTTACACGATCAACTCACTTCTCACTTTCTTCTTACTTGGTGTGATATCAAGTATCTCCCTTTCCCAATTTTACAACCTACCTCTCTTGGATATAAGTTCCTCTATTTATAAGAAGGGTTACATACAACCATACTAGGGTGTTGGTCATATTACATCTAATTTGTAGTTCTGTGGTCGGGCCAGCTTATGTCGTCCCTTATTCTGTGCATGTGGCCGATGTATTTTGATTCCTTTGCTCGTCTCTCGTCCGAGCCGATTCCTTCGGGTGTTCTTATGGCATGATGTGACACGTATCTTATTATCCATTGGACTATCGCTCCTCGTTTGACCCACCGTGTCTTGTCTTATCAGCTCTGTTAGAAGCCTGGAATCGAGTCTTGTCCGACAGCTGCAGAGCAATCATGCCCGATCCACGTGGCTTCTTAAATCTCGCGTCTGGCAATCTTTATTCTATGCTTCTCGTCTCTCCATTCTTGGGTGTATCATAGCTTAAGATGTTTCCACCTAGCCCTGTGGATAATTTACACCTACATTAGCTATCCATTTCAATCTTTAACCGTTCATTTTTTCCCCATTTCTCTGCTTATCTTTTCCTTAACCTTTCTTATCCACTTTTTTTTTCTTCTTATCTCCCGCAGCACCTCCTCCTTCATCACTTCTTTTTCTTCAGTAAACCACCATCAAAACCACCATCTTCTTTGATTACCATTTCGTGTTTAGTTACAATTTCATATCTAAATTACTAAATTGTTGTAAGTCATTTTGTAAGTTTAGATTGTTTTGAATGCAGAAAAATTCTTGGAACTGAACTTGAAGTTCCAAAAATTTTTTTTGGGGTACTTGAACTAAACGGAACTTGAACTGTAAAATGTGAAATGAAGTATCATGGACATGCTTTCTTCAACTAATAGATATGAAATGAGATGCATTGTCATTATAGAATGTATGTGATTGTTAGCATAGAAGGCTTCGCGTTGTTTTTGGCTCAGTCACCTGTGCATTATTTTTGGACATTATATTTTAATTTACAACTCTTATAAAGGGTTGTCATAAAGTTAGTATATTAAAGAACCACAAACTTGATAGAACTTGTGATACTGTAGGTATGGTTAGAGGTGTAGACTTGCATGCAGGAGGTTGAGGATCAAATCCCCCCAACCTCATTTTCTAACATTCTAAATTTTTACTTCAACAACTCTTATAAATGTTGTTATACGTTTTTATTAAAAAACACACAAAAAACCAAAACTTGTGAACAATTAGGATGGTTGATGAGCTAGACTAACCCATAGTAGGTTCAAGTTCTAATCCCCTAAAACACTATTTTTCATCATCATACTTTGGTGTTCTTCAACAATTCTTGTGTTTTTGGATGGTTGATGAGCTAGACTACAGGAAAAAGAGTTGGTAGTGATGATATACGACAACTCTTTCTTTGAAACCAGTTGTAAAATATAAGACTTTCTACGATGATTGTAGATGTATATTTTTCCTATAGTGGATGCATTGTAAAATCACAATTTCAACAACTAGTAAAACCATGAAATTTAGACTTGTGGCCTTGAACATTAGCTTTTATGTTGCGTTGTTCGCCATGTCATTATCTGTACCGTGTCCACCAAATGCTAACCTTGCAACTGTGCATTATTTTCTTTGCCTATCTACAGAGTTTTGGATGTTGTAGTTGCATCAAATCTTTTAATATTGATAACATAAATTTTGTGAACGTAAGTAATTCATAGCTCTTGTTTTTCCTTGTCGTGTTTCCGTCTCTACTTCGACATGGAATGTTAATCTGCTGCCTTTATTTGATATATATATAATATGTGTTAAGTTTATGGGTCAATTTTAACACCAACCTGAATTTTCCTTTTGGGACTTCAGAATTTTTTGGGCCATGAAGGTGGACATGAAAACAGTTATACTATCATCAAACTAGGGGTGAGCATTTGGCTCGTAATCCGCGGATTTAATCGGGACCAACCGTTCATTTGCGGATGGGTGTCCGGACCGTTCGTCAATGGATTGGATGCGGATGGAATTTTTGAAATCCAACGGATAACGGATCGGGCCCGAATGCAACCTTGAAAATCCGTTGGACATCCATATCCGTTAAATTAAGGGTATTTATGTAGTTCTAGAAAATACTATGGATCATTTAGGAATTTTTAAGATGTTTGTTTGGGGTGTTGTATATGTCATTTTTTTATTTGTATACATATATAAGATATGTAGGTTTTATAAGGAGTCATTTGTGTTAGCTTTATTTTCTTTACTATAAATTTTAACCAAAACAAATCCATTAGATTATCCGCATCCAATCCGTCCATCCGTGCATCCATTGGATGCAAATCCGTTGGATATGGATTGGATGCGGATGCTAAATTTGAAATCCGTAGTGCTATGGATTGGATGCGGATGAGGCGAAAACCGGTCCATACCGGCCCATGCTCACCCCTACACCAAACTAGAGACGGAAGCTATATGGCTTTTTGGAAATTTTAGCATGTAGATATTTAGATGGATACCTGCCATTGTAGTGTCTTGTTTTTCAAACCAGTAGTATCGATTCTAGTACAACCCGTAGTTAATACATTTGGTTGAGTGTTTCATCTCGTTGCAGATGTTTACCGTGTCCATGGATTTAGCTGTGGTGATGGTAGGGAAAATTAGGGATATGTCTCAAAATCGACTGTCATCTTGGGGATATGTCCTAGGATTCTAGTTTTCGGGAATATGCCCCAGCTGTCCAAAATCCCATCCAAAAACGTCAAGTGGTCAACATTTACACTCACTTGGGATTACATATGCGAATTAAAAGAAAAATATATTATATACTAACATCTGTATAGGAACATATTCAGAAAGAAAAACCTCTAAGAAATTAGAGAAAAAGTTCAGCAACATTTACGATAAATTGACTATTTAATGGTTCCTTGACGGAAATCGTTACTTTGAGACATATTACTTCAAATTGGAATCCAGTGGCATATCCCCAAGATGACAATCGATTTTAGAGCATATCCCCAATTTTCGCTAGTTGTAACCAATGGACAAAAACCAAGTGACAAGAATTCAGTGAAAGGCTAAGCAAGGTGAATTGTTGTAATTGATGTTCTATGGTTTTTGTTTTAAGCAAGGTAAATAACAAACTTATGTTTTGAACTTGAAGTTCTAATTTCCATCCATAATGTGTATATTCTATCATGTACCTTAGCTTTATGACAGTGCGTACTTTTGTCTTGTGCTCTAGGCCCGCCTGGCCTCTCAATAGCGCCTGGCCTGGCGTTGGCCTTCTTATAAATCAATCCAGAGAAAGAAATTACACCATTAGTTTCTTATCTGCCTCCCACTGTCTCTCTGTGTATCAAAATGATGTCTCATTTAAACTTCCATTACTTCCTTGCTTCCTCAAATCCATCAACAACCCTTTCCACACAATCTAAAACCCTAATTTGCGCATTCAATCCATCCCCTTCTCCATCATCAACAACAAGAAAGAACATCTCAATCTCAGCAACACCAGCAAGAGACAAAATCATAGATTTTGGGAAACACAAGGGAAGAATGTTGGGAACATTACCATCAAAATACTTAAAATGGGTATCAAAAACACTAAGAGCTAGAGATTTTGAAGAATGGGCACAACTGGCTGATCAAGTATTAGCAGACCCTGTTTATAAAGATCGGATTGAGTGGGAATTAGCTGAGGTTTTATTAAATGGGAATGAAATCTCATCAGGGAAGAATGTAAAGAGCCCTGTTTCTGATTTGTTGGAGATTAGTGAAAGATTTGGTTGGGATAATGATGATAAGATTGGTTGGAGTAAGATTAATTTTGAGTTGCTTGGTACTTCTAAAACTGGAAGAATACCCAGAAAAGCCATTTCTTCTTCTGATGATGATGATGATGAAAATTCAAAGGGTTTTAGGGAGAAGAAATTTGGGGGTTTGAGTGACAATGTTGGTGGAGGTAGTAGAGAAGAGAGGAGAGAAAAACAGAGATTAAAAAGAGTGTTAGAATTGCGGAAAGTGAAGTTAGATTTTGTTGCAAACAAGAAAAAAGAGATTGATTATCATCAAAATCAGAATCAGCATCGTCTTGATCGAGATAACGATGATGATCTAATGGCATTGGTGGAGAAACCTGCGTCTAGTCCATTTCCAGGACGTGAGAATCTACTAAAGAAAGTGTTGAATAGACAGAAAATTTTGTAGTCCTTTCGTTTGATGAAATGCCTCAATGAAATAATGCTGTTATAGTGTTATCTATTCTATTTGACGAATGCCTGATAGAATAACGTAGTTTATTACATCAGATGCAAATGCCATATCAAGAGCGGATGCCGTTTATTTTTGGAGAAACTTTTACATTTTTATCGAGGAGATAATTCGGTAAATGAAGCTTCATTTAAGCTCCATTGGTCTTCAACTGCTTGATCTGATACAACATAACCAGGTTGTGTAGGTATTGGGAGAGTTACAGAGCTGCTATTGAGCATTATAATGACTGTGGTCATGGTAGGTCTATTGGCAATACTGTGTTGAACACATAATAGTGCAATGTGGATACATCTCATCACTTCGCCTCTGGAACAGTTCTCTTTGTAACTTGCATCTAACAGCTCTTGTGCTGATCCATTCTGCCAATGTCTCCATGCCTGCAACAATAAATTCTCATTAGAATTTGCACAAGAGTAAGTCTCCAGTCTTTTTATATTTATTTTCTTGGTTGTGTGCAAAAGTTACTCACATAAGTTAAGAGATCTTGAGCACCTCCAGTCACTGATTCATAGAATGTGGTGTTCTTCTTCCCACTAAGAATCTCGAGAACTAAGACACCAAAACTAAAAACGTCTGATTTTACGGAAAATTGTCCTTGAAATGCATACTCTGGAGCCATATAACCACTGTCATATCAAACACAAAGAATTAGGATATCATCTGTGACTGTGTGCTATGCGTTTCTTTGTTTCAATATTGTTACCAAGAATGATTTGAAAGTACTTATATACTTACTATGTCCCGACGATTCTATTTGTATTAGCTTGAGTTTGATCTATCAGAAAGAGCCTAGCCATACCAAAATCTGCAATTTTTGGAACCATGTCTGGTGCTAATAGTATATTGCTAGTCTTGAGATCTCTATGAATAATTTTAAGTCGAGAATCCTCATGAAGATATAGAAGTCCTCGAGCAATTCCTCTAATAATCTTGTATCGCATTTCCCAATCCAAATATGGCTGTTTTAAGGTGTCTGCATATATGTAGCAAACTCGACATTGGTCACCAATTTCATAAAAGAGCATCATATTACTCGAACAATGAGTGACTGTATGTATACATACCAAAGATGAACTGATCGAGACTTGCGTTCATTAATTCGTAGATGAGTAGTTTCTCTTGTCCACGTAAACAGAAACCTAACAGTCTCACAAGATTCTTATGTTCAAGCTTAGCTAGTAGTAAAACTTCATTCTTAAACTCCTGATCACCTTGACCAGAATGATCAGAGAGTCTTTTCACAGCTATTTCCTGTCCATCAGACAGTGTACCCTGAAGATACTAATATGTCAGAACCGAAGAACTTTAGGGTCCACTTAAAAGAAACATTTAATCTTAATATGAATTCTGTAGCATACCTTATAAACAGCGCCAAATCCACCTTCACCAAGTTTATTAGCCTCAGAAAAATTATCTGTTGCAGTACTTATTATATCGAAGTTGAAGTGCAGTGATTCTGCACTTTGAAAATCTCGATTTCCATCCTGGGCTATAGTACAAGTAAAAATTTGATCAGCAGATGATTGAGAGACAGGCCATAAGTTATGTATACGTAGGAGTTAGAGCATTTCCTATGGGAATGAACAAATTTTTAGTTTGTTCAGCCACGTGGATGAACAAACTCGTTTCTCCACTATGGTAAATCAAACCAAAATGAACAGATTTGGTTTTCTAGGGCCCACTAGTATTTCTTTTTAATATAGAATGTTTTGTAGGATAAAGATGAAAAATAAAATATATTATTTAGGTGAGATAAAATAGAAGTTTCATGCGTTCCAGGAGGTCCCAGGTTCAAGTCCCCAATGGCGTAATATTGCAGGAATTAACATGGAAGGTAGTGTTAGTTTGCCCCCCTTGTGACACAATCTCGCCCCCCTTTCGCTTCGGCTCCCCTTGGCAAGGTTACCCATGAGGCTCGCTGGTAGGCTAGCACAGCAACCTGTTCAATTAATGTAGTAGTATGTCGTTGGAGCCTAGCTTGTTAGGCTTCCAACTAGTTTCATGTAATAATATTAAAATAGAATGAAGTGAGATAAAATATAATAAAGTGAGATAAAATAGGATAAATGAAGTAAAAAAAGTAGTAAAATATTTGTTGGGAATCAGGAATTGTCGTGGCCGTTGGAGTAAGTGATGCGGGCGTTGGAGGAAGTGACATGGGCGTTTTTTTTTTCAAACGCGCGTTGCTGCCAAGATCGCGCGTCCTTCACTCAAGCGCGCGCCAGATGTTCCGACTCACTGTTCAAGCCATCAGATTTGTTCATTTGAACATCCATTTTTCATGTTTGTTCATTCCATAGTGGGATCAAAATGAATAAACTCTAAGTTTGTTCATTCCATAGGAAGTGCTCTTAGCTACTTACCATTTATCTTCTTTTTCTTATGGAAACAGAACCACCAAACAACAATGAAGGATAGTAGCACTGCAATTCCCACAGGAATGGAGATGCTAATAGCAAGTCTCAATGAATTTGAATTATTTCCATTCGCTGCACAGTTATGAACATTGAACACACTATGAGCTGCGTATACACTATCAATTGCGTTAAACTCTTGCGCAAAGTGTGAAAACAGTGTTTCATTAAGTACTTACATGTAGTTGTATTCGACTGAAGAGTTGAAGGAGGTAATAATAGAGGAGTTGGAGGTGTCGCTTGAGTAGTAGCATAAATAGATTTTCCATAAAAAGGTTCAGTCTCAAATCTGAATGTACAACTTGGATAAAGAATTCGCGCCGCTTGGTAACCATAACAACAATCAGATAGTTGTCCAATAGCTGATCTAAGACACGTAGCGCAGATACTGCGTGTTAAATCAGGCGTACACTGCACCATTCCGTAGAGTTTATTTTGTCTTGTGTAATTTGTTTCACCTGTAGCAAATAAAGATGGACTGGTAGAAGTATTATTAACAACTTCAATCACTAAGTCATCTAATAATCCAGTTACTAAAGTCAGATATGTAGCTGGGTTTGTGACCATTTGTGAAAATACAAGCTGAATGTCTGGTTCTTCATCCATTTTTGAGAAGTAATGCTTATCTGAATACCTTAAAACACATCCATTATAATACATAATAGCTTCTTTCGAACTTGGACACATAGAAATCTTCACTACTTCTCGAGTTGCACCTTCAACTCAAGCTGAGCATATAGCTGGTGAAATATCCTCACGACAGTGCAATGATCCGTAAACAACATCTGGGGTTTTGCCGATCGTAATGTTACGGAAACCATTTTGAATGATTGTGTTGTTGTTTGTGAATGTAGTTGAGAGAGAAGAGAGAAGGATATTGAGATTTGTTGCATATATACTATTGGCAGTGTAATTGCTTCCCAAACACCAGTGCCAAGCTAAATAGAATGGAGTAGATTCCTGACCTTGTGCAGTTCTCATCTGGTCATGGTACACAATGAACATCAAAATGAAGGTAACAAGTTTATGGAAGATCCTCATTGCTCTTTTTTTTGGGTGTGATAAGAACTTAAAAAACATCTTAAGATATACTCACTCGTTCGGCGGCTGTGGTCAATATGCCTTTTTATTATACATTATTATAAAGAAGATGAGGAAACCCCACGCCATCTTCTTCTTCAATTTGCAAGTTGGTGTGTGGGCTTTCTTACCGGATAAGAACTGCACAACTTGCAACGTGGTGGGTGCACATGACTTTGCTTGATTAAAAAAAAAAAAAAAATTTAAATTAAATTATCTTGAAATGTTTAATGCAATTTGCAAACAGCCGCCAAGCTAGACCGAATAAGCAAATGCCCCAAGCAGGGAAGTCCACACGCAAATTTTCAATTCATACGTTTGCAAATTCTTAATTCACACGCCAGTTGTATACAAATTTGGAGTTCTGATCTCATAAACTAACAAGAAATGGGGGTCTCTCGTAAAACTCGTTATCTTCATTTTGATGCTGATATCTCGCTATGATTTCCAAACAGTAAGTGCAGAGGATCAAGAACGAAATCCATCATTTTTAGCTCAGAAGTTCTGCACAGGAAGTAAATACAATGCCAACAGTACATATAAAGCCAATCTCATTCTCCTACTCGCTTCTCTCTCAACTGCATTCAAAAACAAAAACACAATTCCTCTAAATGGTTACCACAACGTTACAGCCGGAGAAAACCCGGACACCGTTTACGGGTCGCTGCATTGCAGAGAGGACATAGCACCAGATGTATGTGCAGATTGTGTTCAGCTTGCGACCGATGAAGTTGTAAAAGATTCTATGTGCCCAAATTCAAAAGGAGCTATCATGTTCTACAATGGATGTATTTTAAGATTTTCAGATACATTTTATTTCTCACGCTTGAGTGAAAAACCAACACTTCATCAGATTAGAAATAATTATGAGTCGGACCCGGAACCACCTTTGGAATTAGTAACTGGATTACTAGATGATTTAGTGATTAAAGCTGTCATGAATAGTATCGATAGTCCTTCTTTATTTGCTACTGGTGCAACAAATTATACAAATTTTAGTGATATCTATGGAATGGTCCAATGCACACCAGATATAACACCGACTCAGTGCAGTAGATGTCTTAGATTAGCGATTCGGCATCTATCTGATTGTTGCAGTGGTCAACAAGGGGCTAAAATTCTATTGCCTAGTTGTACTCTTAGATATGAGACTTATACTTTTTATGGTCAATACAAGTACACTACTCAAGCATCGCCTCCAATTCTGCAATCACCATCCAGTACAACAAAATGTAAGTACTTTGATTATTGCTTTTGACTATTCTATTGTTTGATTCTTTACACATTGAGAAGAAAGCATCAAAAGTTATGGAAATGACTAATTGTTTTACACTTGTGAAGCAAATGGAAATCATTCATTGAAACTTGCTGTGAGTGTCGCCGTTCCTTTGGGAATTGCAGTACTGCTATCTTATACTGCTGTATGGTATTGGTTCTATGCCCGTAAGGGAAAGATGTTAAAGAATAAATATTATGGTGAGTAATCATAAGGGAAAGTGTCTTCCATATTCAGTAAACTGTTGATCCAAACTTGAGTATTACTGTGTTGTTGTGTCATAGCCCAAGATATGGATCAAGATATATCAAGTGCGGAATCACTGCAGTTTAACTTCGATGCAATATGTATTGCAACGGATCACTTCTCCGAAGCTAACAAGGTCGGACAAGGTGGATTTGGCAATGTTTATAGGGAATATATTGCAAGTTTTATGTTAATATTAAAATTCTTATTTAGGTGGATTTATTAATAATTTTCAATTCCAACTTGTTGGTTTCTTCAGGGTACATCGTCTGATGGACTAGAAATAGCTGTGAAAAGACTCTCTAAGAGGTCAGGTCAAGGTGATCAGGAGTTTAAGAATGAGGTTTTATTATTAGCTAAACTTCAACATAGGAATCTTGTGAGACTATTAGGCTTTTGCTTGCATGGACAAGAGAAATTGCTCGTCTACGAACTAATGAACTCAAGCCTCGATCGTTTCATATTTGGTATGTATTCCCTCCGTCCCAAATTAATTGAGCTATTTGGTTTTTAATTATGTCACATAAATAATTGAACTACTTCACTAATCAAGAAATATGTCTAAAACCACTCTTTTAATTAATTATTGTTACTATAATTTTATGTAGATGTCTTAAAATGTTTTTCAACAATGTATATAATTTTATGAAAAAACCATGGTATATTTTAAAAGATAAAACATTTCTAAATTTTATTATTATTATCCATAAAAGTATATTTATAAAAAAATACTTAAACATACTTCATTTTCCCTTAATAATCGTGCAAATTATAAATAGCTCAATTAATTTGGCACAGAATGAATATAAAGTACTTGTTTAATGAAATTTGTGGCTTAACATATTGTGATTGTATATTTATATTGGTTGATGCGTGTAGACAATATGAAACGGACATGTTTGGATTGGGAATGTCGATTCAAGATTATTGGAGGAATTGCACGAGGTCTTCTTTATCTTCATGAGGATTCTCGAGTAAGGACTATTCATAGAGATCTCAAGGCTAGTAATATATTGTTAGCACCAGATATGCTTCCAAAAATTTCAGATTTTGGAATGGCTAGGCTTTTTGTGGTAGATCAAACCCAAGCTAATACAAATAAAATTGTTGGAACATAGTAAGTACATGCATACGCTTCAAATAGATAAAAAGGAAGCTGAATATATTTTAACAATATGCTAATGAATTTGATATTGCAGTGGATATATGGCTCCAGAGTATGCACTGCATGGACATTTCTCTGCCAAGTCTGACGTTTTTAGTTTTGGCGTCTTAATTCTCGAAATTCTTAGTGGAAAGAAGAACATCTTGTGTTATGAATCAGTTATAGAAGGTACAGAAGCTCAAGATCTTCTAACTTATGTAAGTATGAATGCTTAAAAGTTATTTTCGTGCTGGATTTGTAGAATTTGAAGCTTGGGAGTTAGTTTCTGTTTCTAAGCCCGGTCTATCGCTACAGGCATGGAGATATTGGCAGAAAGAATCAGCCCTGGAAATTTTAGATTCATGTTTGAAAGAGAATTGTTCGAGAAGCGAAGTAATGAGATGTATCCACATTGCACTGTTATGTGTTCAAGACAGTATTGCTGATAGACCTACCATGGCTTTGATAGTTATGATGCTTACTAGCAACTCAGTTACGATACCTTTACCCACACGGCCTACATATTTTGTGCCAGATGAGGCAATACTAGAACAGGTACATGTGTAACGGAAATAAGAATCAACTAAAAACAAGACCCAGAATATTGTGAATAATAAGAAATCAGATAGGAGACATTATTAATATTAAATACCGTCACGCCTGGTTTTTAGTTTTGATGTCATGAATGTGGAATCCTTGCAGTCGATCTCTTATTATATTGAAAATGATACACATTATTAATTCCTGGATAATGTTGAATGATTCTAGACATATCGTGGATACGGATGAACCAGACTCGTATAATTAATGCAATGAGAAAATCTTTAATTAGTAGTACCACCATTATACACAATCTTTCGAGATTTCTTGATGTTTATGGTCGTTCTACGTATATGAAGGGCTCTCGAGATCTATATTTTCTCTTTGAGTAACCTTTTTGTTTAGTAGTATAGAGGGTTATACAAAAATTAGCAGTGTGACGAAAACAACCACAATAACCCCATCGAATGGAGCAGCAATACTTGTTGCATGATCTCGTCAAAAGCACTAAGGAAACTTTCATTCACAGTTTTGTTGATTCTTCTAAGCATAGTTTTTAAAATCTTACGATTTACGATTTGAATCTTACGATTCGACTCAAAATTTTCTAAAAAGATTCAAATCTTATCTATGAATCTATTCGACTGTGAATCTTACGATTCTCATTTTGACTCATGCGATTTGCACCGATTCATAAGTCAAGCAAATCTAAATATGTTCTTCACATGTGATTTTTATTAAAAATAATTTTTTTGAGACATTTTGACTCACACTAGAGCGCATCATTCTAACTCAAGAGCCATGTCCACCTAATTAAGTGCCTAATCATTGAGCTAAACACTAAATTGTGTTATGTATTATTCATAATTCATATCTATAATACCAATAATATATATTTAAACTTATTAATCTATAACTCCAATATGTATATATGTATTTAGAGATTTACCATGAATCTTCGATTCACGATTCAACATACGATTCGATTCTTAAAAATAAAAAACGCTTCACGATGCGATTCACGATTTAACAACCTTGCTTCTAAGCATGCTGGTGCTGGTCTAGTTTTGGGATTTTACACAAAAGTGTGACTGAAAAGTCATTTAATTCAAAAACTATGACCAAATTCAAAATCCTTCCAAAAGTGTGAGCATGATCGGTCAACGGACATATATGCCCTAGTCTTTTACGGAAATACCGGACTTTGTCCTCAGATGTCCACATATCGGGTAAGGATGTGTACACGTCGCGTACGGATGTGTACATATCAAGCACTGATACCCCGCCATGAATAGTGTTCGATGTCTAGATATTATATGTAGACATCCAGAATCTAGGCATAATCATATGTTGGATAAATGTAGACATCCATATTCCGATGTGTAGACATCAGACACTATTCATAAAATATGTGGACATCAGGCCATAATGTGTAGACATCAACTGTAAATATGTGGACATCAGGCTATAATGTGTAGACATCGGGATATAAAGGGTACCTTGGGTATTAGGTAAAATCAGTCACACTTTTGGAAGATATTGGGGATCAGTCACACTTTCGGAATTTTTTCAATTTTCAGTCACACTTTTAGGTATTTCCTCTCTAGTTTTGGTATCGAAATTAAGCTTAATTTACCGAGACAGTTTGGTGTTGGGATTTCGTGGTGGCGGGGGTTAGTTCGATCAGTTCATCATACTGCTAAATATTTCTGTAACCCCATCTCTGTAGTAGTCATTCCATGCCATAGATCACTTTCTATACCAACAACACAAGACATTTTGCTCTGCATGAAAGTTTCTAATTTTCTTAAGGATGAGGTTCGAAGAGGTTGGACTTCAACACAACGATCTATGACATGGAATGACTACTACAGAGATGGGGTTATGTAAATATTTATTTTTTAAAGATGACTCGACTAGTGGGGGGATCTTGGCTTAAACGCAAGACAATTTGGACGCGGAGGAACTAACTATGGAGATCTGCCCAAAAATCGATTGTCATCTTTGGGATAAGCCCCAGGATTCCAATTTCTGAGAATATGCCCCAAAGTAACGATTTCCGTCAAGGAATCCTTAAATAGTCAATTTATCATAAATGTGTCTGAACTTTTTCTCTAATTTCCTCGATATTTTTGCTGTCTGAATATGTCCATGAACCTTGTAAAGGTGTTCGTATATAGTATATATATTTATTAATTCGCATATGTAGTCCTAAGTGTGTGCGAATATTGACTACTTAACGATTTTGGATGGAATTTTGGACGGCTAGGGCATATCCCTGAAAACTGGAATCCTGGGGCATATCCCCAAGATGACCGTTAATTTTGGGGCATATCCCCAAGTTTCCTTTTATTTTTTTAAAGATGCAATCTGATGCAGGGGCATAATATGTTTTTGTAGAGTTTATTTATTTTAGGATACGTTTGCTGGTTTGTATCTTAAGAAAGGGCGTTTCTGTCCTAGTATTTAGTTTTCCTTATTTAGGTTTCTTTCCGGTATAAGTAGGATGCTAGCTGGTCCAAAGAGAACATCCTTTTATTATAATTTTACTACTTTTTATAATCTATTGATTATATCAGAGGGTTAGGTTTAACCTAAAACTCAATACCTATGTTCTTATTGTTTCAACCTAGAGTTCTAATCGTTTAACTTTGTTCAATCACCTTAGTTTATTGTTATGATTTCTAGATGTGCATTAATTAGCGCTAGATCAAAACAAACCCAAACCCTAGCTAACTGTTATGACAGCAAGAGGTAAAGGTAGAGGTAGGGGTGGAAAGAATGATTTTAATGAGTTAAGAAACCTGATTGAAGACATGTCGTTGCGGTTGAAAACCCTAGAGCGGCAGGAACATGTATATGGAGAGACCGGACGGAGGACGCAATCAGAATCTGAAGATGATGAACACAACGACGGTGAAAATCCTTTTCATGATCGTGTTGTTCATGGTCCAAAACATGACAGATTGGAAGATATGTTGATCAAGGCCCTGGATTTGAACACTGGTGGCATGAAGGTTGAAGTGAGTGATATGTCTGGGAAGATGCATGCTGAATATTTCCTAAATTGGGAGACTAGCATAGTGAACTATTTCGAATGGAAGCCTATGGATGAAGTTCGTAAGGTATTGTTTGTGAAGTTGAAATTGAATGGAATGGCTTTGCAATGATGAAAAAATCTAGAAGAACAGCGTACAAGGCAAGGCAAGGAAAAGATCGGGACATGGGAACACATGAAACAGAATTTTCGGAAGCATTTTCTTGCACCTGACTATTTGGTGACGCTATATGAGAAGTTTTATAACTTTCGTCAACGCGATCTTACTGTTGAGGAGTATACATCGGAGTTATATGATCTTTATTTAGTTGTATTGAATGAAACACCCGAACAACTTGCAAGAAGACATATTCTGGGTTTAAACATAGGCATTCGAGAAGAGTTTGGTATCCTAAGGGTTACCAACCTGGAAGATGCTTATCAATGTGCATTAAACGCAGAGGAGAGGGTAAATCATCTATCAAATAACCGGAACTATGCGAGCCGAATGAAACACACATCCAACTGGGGTAGAACTGCACCAAAGTCATCAGCTTGGAGTAAAAAGAGCAAAGAAGGGGCTAGAAATTCAGCAACAACTCTAAATATAAGCGGAGTGCACAATGTGAGTACTCGTTTGGCGGCTATGTGTTCTATATGTGGTGGAGACGATCACTTGACATACACTTGTCCAAAGCGGGTTAACTTCATTGAAGATGGTAGGGACGAAGAAAAATTTGGGGAACCAAAGTAAGATGAATTAGAGGGTGAAGAGGAAGATTTGATGCCTATAAAAAGGGAGACTCTGGATTTGATGCCTAAAAAAAAAGGACTGCACAAAGTATAGTTACCCCAAACTCTGGATTTGATGGTGAAATTACTTCTACCCCAAACACGAATTTGATGGTGATTTTGTCGAAGATCGATCTGCTGTATTAATCTCCAATTGCACAAAGTAGGGTGTACCTGCAAAAAACCCTCCGATGCTATAGTTAGACAGAGTTTTTCACAGGGCATTTTGTGTGGAAAATTGCTTACCTTTTGGGGTTGAGCACCACCCAATTTATATGGTGCGAATTTGGTTTTTAATCAAGTGAAACGTCTCCCATGCCGTGCATGCCTCCAGGCATAAATTGCTTTTAATCTCCCTGCATGCCTCCTCAATCATAAATGGTATTGATTTTTCTCTGCATGCCTCCGGGCATTCGAAGGTTCCTTTTTTTCGTACTTCGAGTCGGTTTACATTGTTTGTGTCATTCGCGGTAAAAGACGCGAAGTTCCTTCTTTCAATAGAATTTGTGGGACTTCGCTAACTTCCCTTTGCTTTTCCTCCATGGCTATGTATTCTTCTTGGTACTCCCTCAGCTCATTCAGTTGGAATTAGAATTTACGTTTACGAATCAACTCCTCATTCACCAAATTGTTTATGACTTTTAACTAACAAAATCGAGTAAATTTTGCTATGAACCTATGGGTAAATTTCTGTGACGGACCAGAAAATTACACCTTTGGCGCGTTGCCCCGCAGGCCATAACTTCCCCGATGCTCCATGATGAAACTACGATCCGAGCCTTAAAGCTAGGCAAATTCAAGTTCAATTTCTCATGGCGCAGCCAAGTTAGCTTCCACAACGTTTCAACTTACCCTTGTTCCGCAAAGGGTTTATATTAAGAAAATAAAAACTTTCTTAATACGACAAAAACGACCTTTCGAGGCCCTAAGCGATGGAATTTGTCTAAATTCTGGTGACCATGTGGATCATGTCTTGATCTTTGGGCCGTTTCCCATCAAAATAGGCTCCTCTTGAGTTAAATTACGACACTCGGGTTTTTAGACTATGTCGAACGCCTTGATAGGAAGTATGAGCATCCTAGGAATAGAGTGCAACTAGCCTCATCAAGTATGGACACAATCATCTCTTGCGTCGAGCTACCGAGCCAGATGATATGAGAGGTCAGAATGTCACAATTATCTCACAATTAGATGATATGAGCGACAACGTGCTGGACCGATAATGTTGTAACTCATTGCGGCTGCCTACGTACCCTTCCCTACTCTAAAGGGATCAATCAAAGACCGAAGTTCATCCTCTAAGGGACAACAACTTAAACCAAACTCATTTGCAAGGTTGTGGCCTAGCAATAATGGTTATGGCATGGTCCGTATTAGGCCATTCCGCCAAAATACACAATGATTATGCATCATCGGGTCCGCGTCGTGGAATAGTGATGCCTAAGAACCAAATGCCCTCTTTGAAAGGCTGCGCAACTATAAATGATCCTTAGGCATCATTTATGCTCTTCCGACTAAGCTATGAAGCTTACTTGTTACATAGTCCGCATATGCACCTTCAACCAACTACCTTTCTATATATATTTATTTGACATTATTACAACTTTGAGTAGGGGAGCAAAAATAATTCATCAACTTCCAATTTTACTCTTCATGTGTAATGATTGTGTGCAATGATCGCGTGTAATGATTGTGCAACATTCGTTCGGCCAGCCCTCTCTGGCCTAATGCACAATGATTGTGTGGTACTGGCTCTAAGACAATAACTTTCGTAATGCTCAATGTTTACGCTGTAAGCTCAAGTCCACCTACCCAAATGGCCTAATGCATCATGATGATGCAACATTGGCCCTTGGCCAAATGCCAAACATAATGCGCCATTTTGGCGCGGTATTGGCCTTAAGCCAGTCCAACTTTTTCACGCTGCGGAAGCTTTGGATGAAGCTTTATCTCAGGCCATGGCGCATCTTTTAGCATGCGCCATGCTAAAAACACTTGGTGTTACAATTTTCCTTTAATATATTAATGAACCTTCCAAATCAGAACATAAAGATTAGTCCGTCTTTCAAATCTCAAATGTGAACAAATTAAACTTCTAAGATTTATGAAATCATATTATTCGTGAAGAACAACTCGTTAAAATTTAACAACAAAACTCAAGAACGACTTCAACTCCTTTTCTAAAGCTCGGGTGAGAGAAAAATCTCAACCTAAGTTCCCTGTTTCTAGCGCCAAAATGTAACTACTGAAAATCCAGTACACCCAAATGATAATTTATGTAATTCTAAGGCATCTTTAGAGAATAAAATCAAAGTTCTTCTTTATTGATCTTTCGATGACGACGATGATGATATTACAAGTATGGAAAGTCACAAGAACCCTAATTATCTTTCTCACAGCATAACCTCCCTCCATACAAAATATTCAACCCCTTTTACAATGATCTAAGGTCTCTATTTATAGGAAAAACTAAATAGTGGATTACAACTCATTTTACTTCGCAGGTAGTCACACAATTCACGTGATTCTACTTTATACTTCGCCCAAACCATTTTCAATAAAGTTTTCTCATTCCTTTCGCCGATATCTTCGGTACCTGTCTGTACAGTTGTCCCCATTTCTTGTTCAACAATTCATCTTCATCTGAAGCTATTACTCACCTTGCTTCGTAACTTATTCTTCGTCAGCTATCTTCTCGCTCAGTCGACTTTACTCGCTTGTTGATTATCTATATACATTTTGCAGATCTTTCTATTCAGGAAAAAATTCGTACTTCGCGGATCCAATATTTGTAAAAGTAACTCTGACACTTCATTTGACTTGTCACTGACATTCATCCTCGGGGTTAATAAGAGATCCTTTGTTTAAGATTTACTTGTCTATTTCGTGCAATCTCGTTCGACCACGTGGCGAGTATAGGATTTCTGTACCATCAACTTCTTCCTCAACAACTTCTTCTTCAACAACTTCTACCTCTTCTACTTTTGCAACATCTTATTGACACTCTCCGCAAGGAATTTAGCTTTATTTTCTGTTGACATACATGTCTTTCTGTTTATAGATTTGGTTTATTTTGTTGCGTCTTGTATGCCAAACTAAGGCAACTATATTTTCTGTACAGCAAGTCATGTAACTGTAAATTTATATAAACATATTTTTATGTTTGGTTTTCTCACATTGAGAAACCTACCTTATTCTAAAAACTGTCTATCTCTATTTTAAAAAGGTTGTATTGGTTGGGGTCATTTTGCATTTTCACCGACCTGGTCTCAGCCTTGAGCATTTCCAAAATTGCGCACACCTATAGTCAGCTCTCCTTAGCCATTCATATACTTTTATCTCCCCCCTTTTAATGGCAACAAGGGATTACAAAACCCAAGTAGATATAACCGTTGGATTTCCAAACTTTAAAATTCCACCGTTAGATCTTATAAATGGAATTCCGTCCGAACTATTGTTATTATCCGTTAGATTATTAGACTTCCTCTTTTTTATCAGCCGCTAGATTTTAAAGAAGTGGTATAAAAAATATTTACAGGGACATAAGAGTAAATGCACTTTTTATATATTTAAAAACCTCATATCTTTTAAACTACACGTCGGATTTTTGTAAATTTTATATATTTGGAAAGCCCTTTAAATTAGCTACGCAATGAGCATAAATAACCATATCAAATTTTAGTTTTTCAATTTTTTTTATATTTCTCCAAATTTTATATGTTTTCTCCTTAAAAATTAAACATAACTTAAAATTTAGACATAACTTAAAAATAAATTGAAAAAATCTACAAAAAGAACAGGAAAAAAAACAAATAATTTATTCTTAAGTACAAAAAACGACTAATTTTCAAATAAAAAAAATATGGTGTCGAATCGCCACCATATTTTTCGCAAAGTAGAAAAATATTATCGCCGACGTGCAACGCACGTGTTCACTGCTTGTAACCTATAAAGGAAACAAAAATGAGAAGAAAAACCAAGCTAATCCTGTAAAGAATATACGTAAATTCATCAAACAAACTTGATTTTCTGGTGATAATTTATAAAAACTCTCTAGAGAATCAAATGCTTGGGCAAACATATATATGTACATAAATATCAATGTCCAACCCAACAGTAGAGAAAAAAAAATCAACTCTGTAGCCTGAGATATGATGAAACTACAGTTAATAGAATTTCATATAATTGACTAATTGAGGGACAAAAAGTGAAATCATAAAGTGAAATCATCAAATTAATCAAGGAGGAGGGAATAAAAAAACATCGAGGAGATCATATGTTACCTTCATTTGTAAGTAAGCTTCAATTCAATAGAAGAGAAAAAATGGGCAACTACTAGAGTGAAGATGGTCAATTGCTGAAGAGAAGTCATCTTCATCAAATTAATCAAGTCATGCATATTAGATGGATCGCCTCGCTGCTCTTCTCTTTGAATAAAATCAACATACAATTCTATAAGAAATGAGAGGGATTTCAGATCATATGTTAAAGATTCCTTCACTTGTGGGCAATTGAAGATGGTCAATTGCTGAAGAGAAGTCCATCCTTGCAAGTCTGGCAGAAACTTAAGAACTGGGCAGTCTTGCAACATCAATTTCTGAATGAAACCACCATGGAATTTGGGGGAGTCGTTCTTATTCTCATCATCATTTACACCAAAGCCTTCTAACAGATTGCAATTTTTAATCCGCAGAAGTTGAAGATTACAATTTCTATGGAGTATGTTCATTGGGAAGTATGTAAGCTCCTCAATATTCTTCAACCATAGATGTGTGAGAGATGTCTGGCTTCTCCCAACTGAGAATACTAACTTGTGGTCGACCTTCTCCAATACCAATGTCGTCAAAGAAGGAAACGAAGCGATTTCCTTCAAACTTTTGCAGTCAATAATCCTTAGAAGCTGAAGATGAGGATTTGAAGGACACAATTCTTCTAGAAGGAACAGATCAATAAGATAGAGTTCGATTAAGGAAGGAAATCCACCAATATCTAAACTCTTTAAAGATATTCCTGTAAGTTTAAGATACTTGAGACGTGGGAGCTGCCCAATAGATGCTGGTAGCTGTTTCATTCCGTTGCAATTTACAATTCTCAAATATGCCAATTCTGGAAGACCAGATGGACATATCCACGTGGGCAGATCCGACCCCATGAAGTTAGTAATACCCAATGTTGTCAAACCAGGAGGAGGTTGGAGAGCTTGAAATACTTGAAGATCATTACATGCATTCTGGTCCCACCACAACTCTTCTTCTCTTTCACCCCAACTTAGACACAATTCGCGAAGATTCTGCTTTCCTTTCAAATTTACTCTCTCAGCATCAATTGGGTCTTTCACGTTCTCAAGATTCTCAATAACTAGTGCCTCAAGAAAGTTTAGGTTTCCCAACTCCTCAACACCAACGTTACATTCAGCTTCTTTTATTAGTTCATCCGGCACAGCGTAGATCAAACCTTGAAGGCGAACTAGTTTTCCTACACCCTCCGGCATAATTGGTTTTTCCCGACAATTGTAACGAAATTTTTTAAGTTTTGTAAAATTCTTTATATCTTTGGGAAGCTCACAGTGGCAAAGATGCATCACCTCAAGATTGTGAAGGTTTGAACAGGAGTCTGGTAATAATTTGATTCCAGTACCGTCTAGGTCAAGGGACCATAACTGACACAATGCTCCAAAATCTTCTGGTAATGCTTCAACCAATGGGCAGTTTTTGAACTCAAATATCCTCAAATTAGCGAGACCCGCCACATATTTCGGTAAGGACTTTAATTTCTCACAGCTATTGACATCTAATGTATGCAAATTGCCAAGGTTGATGACGAAACTAGGTAGTTCTTCAATAGGTGTAAAAGACATATCGAGAAATTTTAGGTATTTCATACCAGTGACGAAGTTGGGAAAGATGGTTAAGCTCTTGCAGTGATTGAGATCCAATCTTTGCAAATTGCATAGACTAGTGACAGAATCAGGTAGTTCTTTAATATCCGAACCCGAGATATCAAGGAACCTGAGATTTTTCAGAGATCTCATGTCTTCAAGAACACTATGGGCATTGTGACACCCACTTAATACCAACGTCTGCAAATTGTAAAGCTTACCGATGGATTCATCATCACGCATATTAATAATTTTTAAATTGGAAATGTGAAAGTACCTTAAATGCCTTAACTTACTAGCTTTCGGATTTGTAATCTCCGTACAGCCTTTAGCACTACGGCCAAAATATAGCACACGCAATTTCTTGTTACTTGAGAATGCGTAACCCTTCGTATTATTATGTGGTTCGAGAGCGATTAGTGTCCGCAACTTCTTCAAGTCACTCAAGGCTTTGGAACATCTCCCTGATAAACCGTCATCCGATATGAACCGTAAACGTCGAATATCAGAAATATTTTCCAACTCGCTTATATTTGCACTTGCACATTCACGATTCCCAACAACGTCTCGTCCAAGATCATGGACCAGATCATGCATCTTGCACGTGACTATGTCATCTAACTCATTCTTTTTCACCCCATCCAAAAATGAACTCCACACCAAGCTATCAAAATATTCTTCTCCAATTTCTTCCATCGATCGTTCATTTCCAACAATATTAGACGATGGCTCCAAAAACCCTTCCGCCATCCATAAATGAATCAAAGTTTGCCTATTAATCTCCCAACCTTTGGGGAAGATGGAGCAATAAGAGAAACATTGTTTTAAATGTGGCGACAAGTTATCATAACTTAATTTTAATATTGGTCGGATTTCGCTTTGACCTTCTTGTGTATTCCAGATGCCACTTTCTTTAATCGACAACCAATCTTTTTCTTCATTTTTCGAGTGCATTAGACTTCCAAGGAATTTCGCTGCAAGTGGTAAACCACTACACTTGTTTGCTATCTCTTTCCCGATGTTTGTCATGTTTGCTGTCTTCAATGCTCCACCGGGAGAAAATGCTTTTTTCTCCATAATTGACCAACATTCATTTTCTTGTAATTTTTTCAACTGGTATGGACGATCGCTCCCCTTCACAACATTTGCAACTTGGATGTTCCGTGTAGTGATTAATATTTTACTCCCTTGAGCACCGACAGTTGAAAACTGGTATGGACGATCGCTTATCGAACATCCAAGTTGCAAATATTAATCACTACACGGAACATCCAACATTTGCAACTTGGATGTTCAGGTTCCGTGGATGTTCTTGCTAGTGATTAATCTATTGGTGAATCAGGTTCCGTGCAGAGCATTCTCGTTCCACGGATCGTCCAGTACTAGCAAGAATTTCTTCCCATGGAGCTTTTCTTGAACCTGATTCACCAATAGATTGAAACTTGATACCTTATCGAACTTAGCCAGAGTGATGGATTCCATAGTTTTTATTAAGATGTTTTCCACATCAAAATTTGTGGAGACACAGACCCATATTCTTTGATCGAAGTGTTTAATTACAGACTCGTCATTGTACGCGAGTTGAGCAAGGGTTGTCGTCCCAAGTCCGCCCATCCCCACAATAGAGATTATAGAAACCTTTTCCGAAGATTGATTGACATCTGACGATGATGATGATGATCCAGTCGCCTTTGTTATTATGTCTATGATCTTGTTCTTGTCATCCTTCCTTCCTACAACTTCAGAATGGATGATGACGGATGCAGTTTGCCGACGTCTCCGGTGGTCACTACTCTCACCATGAACCATAGAAGTATTATTAACTGATGCAGATTGCAACTGAAACTTGTTCATATTTTCAGTAATTTCATTTAATCTTCGGTTAATATTTCTGACTTTACCATCCATTTTGAAAGAAAAACCAAGTGGGTTGTTGGAAAACCAAACGAAATCTAGTAACTTACTCTTCAAGTGGCTCCCTCTTTGTAAAGATGTTGGATATTGATCATATCCACGACTTAGAGGTCAAAATGTCGAACAGATACATAGAGCAGACAATTTGACACTTCTTTTGGTTAAGTGGGAAATAATTCACTTAAAAAGACTAGCTACTCAATTTAAAGATTTCAAACATCCTAACATAACAGCTCTTCTAAACGTACCGCGTTTTTGGACAACCCAAAAACAATATTCGCTTTTCCTCTCACAATTTTTTTGTGTGGGTTCCGGTGGGGCCGCGGAGGATAGCAGGGGGTCCCGCCATTGTTTTTGGTTTTCTGTCTAATTGTTTTAGTGTCGTTTGCTTTAGGCGGTACGCCAATCATTTTTCCTAACATAAAGTCTAGCAGCAGTTTATACAAGTGTTATAAACAACATGTACAAGAACAAATGTTTACTATCGACATACAACTGAATGCCTTAAACAAGCATGAACTTTTACTACTTCATATTCATGGTAGTTTTAGTAGAAGAATGAAACCAATTACCGACATAAAGCTTGTGATGGAAAAATGTGAGTGGCATTTCTAAAGCACTAATCAACTCTTGCCCAGGTCATATTTCTTGGATTTGATGATAATTTCCTTGAGGAGAAGAGTTCTCCTAGGATAGAATTTATATTAAAACCATAATAATATCTCTTGTGTTTACAACCAAAATAAATGGAGATTACCCAAAGGTAAATAAGGTAAGAGGATAGTATAAAGTCTATTGCACCCCCTTAGTCTGAGCGGGAGAGGAACAAACGCTAAGACTAGAACGAAAACGAACAAATAACTGTCGAGGAAGCCCCTTGGTAAAGATGTCAGCATACTGGTTCTCGAGAGGGACGTGTAAGACTTGAATGGCACCAATACGAACTCGTTCACGAACAAAATGTATATCAATCTCCACATGTTTGGTGCGCTGATGTTGAACAGGATCTCCAGACATATATATCGCACTTACATTGTCACAGTAAACAATAGTAGCACGCCGTAGAGGTAGATGGAGCTCTAGAAGAAGGTTGCGAAGCCATGTTGTTTCAGCAACTGCATTTGCCACTCCCCGGTATTCAGTTTCAAAGACCGGATCGAGAGATCATGCCTTGACGCTTGGAGGACCAGGAGATAAGATTGTCACCAAGAAAGACACAAAAACCAGAAGTCGATCGTCGAGAATCGGGACAACCCGCCCAATCAGCATCAGAGTTTGATGTTAAGCCAGATATAGAGGAGGCCGAGAGAAACAATCCGTGGTTGATGGTTCCCTAAAGATAGTGAAGGATTCTCTTGAGGGCATGCATGTGACGCTCACGGGGGTCATGCATGAATAAACATACCTGCTGAACCGCGTATGAGATATCCGGCCTGGTGAAGGTGAGGTACTGAAGAGCTCCAGCTAGGCTTCTGTATAAAGTGGGATCCTTAAGTGCAGGGCCTGAGGTAGCACTGAGTTTGGAGTTGGTGTCGATCGGAGTAGCCACTGGATTACATAGACATTGATCACCACTTAGATATTCCTCCAAAGAAAAAGAAAAAATTGTTTAGTTGTTGGCATTAGCAACTTCGTACATGGGGAAGAGTATAAAGAGACATTGATCACCACTTAGATATTGCTTCAAAAAAGAAAAGAAAAAAAGGTCATGGGGTAAATACAAAGTTCCTCGTGTTCAGTACTTACAGCATTTCTTATGGGAATGAACAAATTTATTATTTTGTTGAGCCTCGTGGATGAACAAACTCCATTCTCCATTATGAGAAACAAGATAAAATGAACAAATCTGATGTTTTAGGGTCCTGCTGGTGATTTTATTGATATAAATTAATAAGAGTTGAGTCCCACTAATAATTTTATTAATATAAATTAATAAGAGTTGGGTCCCACTAATGATTTTATAAATATAAATTGGGTCTCACTTGATTATTTAATAGTAAAATGAATAATAAAATATAAACCCTAAATATAATAACCAGGGCGCTTTTCCTTTTAACGCCGGAGTTTTCTCTTCCATCTTCAGCGACTTCTCCTCGAGCGCCAGCGATTTAGGCATGATCGAGCGTGCTTACCCAAGACGCGCGTCTGATGGTTCGACTCGATGTTCAACTGAACAGATCTGTTCATTTGAACATCCATTTTCTTGGTTTGTTCATCCCATAGTGGGATCAAAATGAACAAACTTAGAGTTTGTTCATCCCATAGGAATTGCCCTTACGCGTGAATCGTTTGATGCTTTTTGGGTGGTCTGATATTAAAATATTAGGGAAAAGAAATTTTGCTAAGAAAAATAAGAGTTTGAAGGGGGTGGTTTGTTAAAATCTGATTTATGGTTTGAAAAATAACCGAGCCGTTTTCCCGACCATATTACCCGCGAGTAAATTTTTGATTGGGGTTTGAAGGGGGCATGGGGGACAAATACAAATATGCTATATGACCAGCTAAATAACAGCTAAGTAACAGCAAAAAATGACATGGAATCTGACGTGGGGGAGAGAAGCATTTTTCTTTGTCTAGTCACCGTTAAAAAAAAAAAAAAAATAAATTGTGTGAATAAGTAAATCAATTCGGAAGTCTAATTAACAAACAGAAACACCAAAGCGAGAAGAACAAAATGATGACTTTATTTTGATGAAGATGGACACTATGAATATTATAGTGATGAAGATGCATTTTTTGATGGGTTTCAAAATCTCCTAGTACTTTTTCCCTGGTTAAGATGAAGATATATCCTTCAATATCCAAAGAATTAGTGAAATTGAAGAATATGCCTAACAGGCCTTAGATCGTTATCTATTCTTAATGAACAAACCCAAATCACTCAAAGTTAAGCAAACTCTTTTAATCAGCCTAATTAAAGGATTAAAATTCTCAAATATTAAGAGGAATTTGAAAAGAAAGAGAGGTTGAAATTGAATAGAGTATCACGAACATCTACAAAAGTTGATTTGAAGATGTAAACCTAAAATTCCATGATCATCACAATATGAATAATAAAACCAATTGGCAATCCAATTAGGTTGTGCCGAAGAATGACAAAGAGGCGCATGGTTGAAGAAATTTAATAGGGATCATGGTCTTCATAGTTGAACCAATATAAATAGGAAAAGGAGAAAAAAAATAGTTGTATTCTCTATCAGTTTCACCACTTACCACTAGTCCAAAACATGATTTTTAGGACACTTTGGGTTCTTGAAAAAGAACAGATCATGGATGTCATTAAATATTTTACAGTTGGTATTCGTTGAAAAAGTTGGGTTTGATAACTAACACCAGTGATTAGTCGTTTTATTGGGTTTTATTTGCCCCCTGTTCCCTCAAAGTTCCTCCCCTATCGGCTCAAAATACGGAAACTATTTAGGATTCGTATGAAATTTTCAATAATCATTTTAGTCCTTTGATAAAAGTGATCCAACGGCTTGTAACAGAGACTAGAAACTTCTTAAAACTGAAACAACATTCTCCCGTATATCTTCCTCCTTTATGTTTACCAAGAAAAGTTATTATCTCATGACCTTCTCTTCCGGTTATTCTGATTTTTTTTTCCTCAAATCTGATCCAAAAGTATTGCCGCGAAGAAACCCAAATCATAAGTAAAGATATGATTTTTATGAAAAAAATATTTTGATTTTTTTTGATTGATTTCCTTTCTACTTATCATATATGAAATCCCCAATTGTAGATTTTTGTTATAAATCTGGGTAGTTTGGAAATCTGGGCTTGATTTTACAGGTGATGGTTTTGAGTGAACTGATTTTTTGTATAGAATTATTACATCTGGGCGGTTAGATATTTGATTTTACATTTTATTTTTAGGATGTTGAGAATGGAAACTGAAATTGAAAAGGATTCTGGTAATGATGGGATTTGGAGTGATAAAGATAAAGCTATGATTTAATCAATTGATTCACGTTTTCATGCCGTTTGTCATGGTATGTAAGTTCTTTTCCATGATTGATTTTATTAGTACTTCGGTGACTACCTCAATTGAAGTTTTCATTTTTCCAAAACTGAATTTTATTTTAATACTCAAAGGATTTACTGGTGTACTCAATCTGACAATCTCTGAGTGATTTTGTGTTTTGTTCTTGATCTAATTTTGATGATTATGATTATGGGCAGGGATAATGTCACTGTTCATGGCAGGTACAGTGCGTCAGTGCCAAATACTTTCTGGGTTGGATCAAATAAGTGACCATTGGTTGTATCTACCACTTGCTAAGTTGACTTTGATGAACTGGTTGATCTGAAAATTCAAGGGACATGCCTACTAGAGCTCTCGTGGTGATGGTTTCTTCTGTCCGCAAGGTCTTACTTGTATGATACCTAACGTATTTTGATCTACAAGTCCTTTCTTCTTTTTGAGTTGTATCTTGTATATGATACTTCAGTATCTAATCACATCAACAGTCAATTCCGCATAGGACAAGTCTAAATTGCACGATACATTTTTATGCATTTAGTTGATTAATGCAGTGTCTACCATTTTATAATTAAAAGCTTATTTAAGATGGAGAAATCACTTGCTTATTTGTTGTTGTTGGTTTTCACTGCAGCTTGCCCTTTTCGGTTCATATTGCTCATCTACAAAGCTAAATGTAGATGCTATCATTTGCGATATGTAATCACTAATCAGTAAGTTGGTAAACTATAATGAATTGTAGTTCGGTTATATCATGTTCTCATTTTGTATATCTATGGCCTAATATATGACTAATCTATCTTGCAGATATCATTACTAACTATCGCATACATAAATGACTCAATCATACCAGTGGGGAAGAGATTCTTGGGCTGATGTAAGTAGTGGTGAGATGTTTTATTTAGTGGGATCGTATTGTCCTCTAACACCAAATTAAAGATACCTTGTTGTGATGGGTATAATTCTTAGTATCCAAAACTTTATCACTCATCAATCAGTTTGGTAACTTTTTTTTTTTATCGACGACTGAATACTTTATTGGGTTCTTTGTGATTTTCATGACTCAGTCTCCATTTGGTGTATCTCGATCCATATAGTTTCTTGCTTGTTAGCTTATTTACTATTTTTTTTTCTTGTCTTGTTGCCCAGACATTGCTGCCGTACAAGTTCTATATCACAAAAAAGTATGTGTACTCTTTGAAATACTTTCAAAATTTCAGTTCTAATAGTACTAAAAGGATAAAGTTCCTGGAGAAATTGGTGTCACTGCCATTTGTTTCCTTTTATTTTGTTTATATCCTTGGTCCCTTATCACTTCTACAAAAACTCATATGTTTACTGTTTTGCTGGGGTGAGATTCTTAATATTATTGTATTAGCCTAATAAGTCGAGATTCTTAATATTAGTAGCTCATATAAGTCTAAACTAGTATCAAAGAATTTTTTAGTTAGAGTTGACATTTTAATTACCTCCTTACAGAGTGCGTCAAGTCGACCTTTTGCAAGCTGTAAGTGATGATAACATAAGAGATGGCGTTTTGTTTCTACATTCCTACTTAGTATGTGATTGAAGAAGGCACCACCAAGTGATGATATTATAAAATCCTTACCGATGAAATCATTGACGGGTCACTTGGAGATATTTTTCCCTGGGATATGATTGAATGGCTGCAACTCTATGTAACTCGGGCACCCAGAAGTTAAATCATACTTCTTTGTTGTTTTGAGCATGAATGAATTATGTAGCTTTTGCTGAACTTGAGAATGGCTGTTGTAAGTTGATTTTAATATAATGGGTTGCATTTGTTCAAAAAATTCCATATGTTAACTTGTCTCATTTATTTATCCGCTAAAAATAATAATAAAAGAAAAAAAATTATATACTTAGCCGAATCAGACTCGGCCAAAGTTGAATTAGCATTGGTTGAATCTAGCTGAATCTTAGAACCTGAATTTCAACAAATAGAATTAGTCGTAATTTTTGAACTAAAGAATTCTGTTGATTTATTTCGACCAAAACCTTCCGTCCTTTTAGAAATAGTACAACAAAAATATGACAGTCTTTAGGACGGGCAGAATCTGTCATATAACCCTATTTTCGACAGATCCAGTTCGTCCTAAATTCCACTTTTTGGACTAGTGTACGCTGCAACAGGAATAAAGATAGGAATAATTATGACGTGACAAAACAGAAAAAATTTACTCCAGCGTGTCGAATTCCACATCAACTTTGTTGTTATTCAAGTTATCAAGCGATTGTTCATGTAACGGGTTGGGACAAATAATATGTTGACACTTGTTTTTGATATTAATTGATTCCCAGAATTCTGTTTCCAAAAATATAAAAGAAATATATTTTTGGAGAGGAAATTGGATATCTTAATTGGTCTTATATTATTCTAATGATTCCCATGCCCCCGTCAAAAAACGGCTCCATCAGAAAATTTCTCATTACCTACTGAGAGAGATTGTCCCAGATAAAAGGCCTTTGGATCCTCTCCTGGATAAAAGGTGGTCTGTCTTTCTAGCAAAAGTATTTTTTAGTGTTCAAGGCGTTTTTATGAGACAGGGTGTGGGTAGCAATGGAGCAGTAGTTGGACAAATGACGCTTGAGAATTACGCTTGCTGAGTATACATGACCTCCTCACTTGACGAAAGCACTACACCATTCATATATACAACAACACATCTAAGGTACTAAAACAAAAGCACCTCCCTTGACATATAGTCATATATTGATTTACAGATCTACTACTTAACCTCTCCTGAGGTACTTATGAACTAGGATCGGTCACACCAATTAAAAATATCGATCATGCCATCTCAGGTGATTACTTAAGATCTATTTCACTAATAAATTTCATACCAATACATAAGTCAGGCATTGTGAGTAGTTTTACCAAGATATATAACAATTTATGAGAGGTTATACTAATCACACATATTGGTAATCCAAAGATATGCAATTAATAACAATACCAATAAGCCTCTCGATTTTCCTTTCGATTCACAAAACAAGTTTATGAATGTACTTCCTTTAAACGAATGTAAACATTGTTTCCTAGGATGAAATCTTCACCTATACCCATACACATAATCACAATAACATTCGCATGATTATGTCGATGTCTTATATACGAAGTTCAAAGGATAAGCATTATACTTCGTATTGTAATTCCTTAATACCACGTCTATCCACTACTGTATAACCATTCACAACTTTGCAGTTATTTTTTCAATATAGCACGACTTGAAAGATTAGGAATAAAATAGTTCAAGTCAAATATTACTAACCTCAAGAGGAAGGATGATGTCGTCGATGTAGCTCTTTACTTATTCACATTCTTCAAGTTTTCGAGTAATACTTGTATGTCTCTGTTGATGGTGGTTTTAAGCTTAGGGTTAAAATCGTAAAACCGTGCGTCTGACATGACGTCACTACGACCACTAGCGCATTTATTGAACCCTTTAATACGCCTGCGAGAAAATTACCAGGGTACCTTTTTTTTTTAATGCTAATTAGGATTTCGATATGCCAAACCCTAATTTCCACACCACTATGCCAATGACGTACCATGCCATCCACACCTCCGCGCCAAGGCATGCCAGCCGTAGTACCGTGCCAATGGAAAACCATGCCAGCCACGTCTCCACGCTAAGGCACGCCTACCAAGCCCGACGCACCACAGTGGCAATGGAAAACCATGCCAGCCACTGTTAGAGCATTGCTCGGTCGAACTCGCATGCGTTGCAATTTCAAGCATGTTTGTCAATGTTAGTGATCAAAACTATAAAGTCTTGATTTCTAGTCTACTATAGCTAAGGTCTCGGACTAGGATAAAAAGTGTAGTTGAGCTCAAGAACTCCATGGAAATCATCATACAATATGAAGGACTACTCAAAGAACCATTATATCTTCATCGACTAAAAGGTATGTGGAGACTTGAACTTATCTATCACTCAAAAGTCTATCTACTCTATCTCCTATCTTGAGACAAAAGTCATATTACTGTATAAACTAAGAATATACACATGTGATATTTCAAGTTGAGTATATCTCGCTTATCTATTTATCGAAATATGTGTTGGTAAATCTTTCGCTTTATCCAAGTTCATCTTTACCTAGTGACGAAAGTCATGTTACGTTTCAATCATTTTGGAAATCTCTCTGACGGAAAATAGTTTGTGAATAGCAACTATATAACGCCGTCTGAGAATGTTTCAATGATTGAAATGAGAGTTTAGATAATGTAAACATTGGAGGATATAAACATTTTTATGGTAACATATATATGTATAAGTCCTTAACACTTGAACCGAAGTTTGCGAACTTTGTTGATCAATTGAAACCGGAACGTGAGAAGTCAACTCAGTACGCGAACGTGCGTAGTTCTCGAACCCGAGAATTTCTGCTGGAGTTGTAGCTCGGTTTCAGTCCGCGAACTGACGGAAGTTCTTGCCCTGAGAAATTCTGCTGGAGTTTGTAAACTCCAACCGGTTAACTTGATTCCGCGAACCCAGTCCGCGAACTTGAGTAGGTTATGTCTAAAAACGATGTTTGTGAACTTATCTTAATAAACTAAGGAATCCTATTGCAAACCGTGGCTTAATAGTTCATAAATCACTTCAAGTGAATCAGATCGTTTTTAATTCAATAGTTCATGGGATCTCATAAAAATTAAACAACTCTCTAACTAGTTTATTTGAGTCATTTGGACTAGTTATAATGAAGAAGAATATGGTTGATATGAAAGTTATCGGCTAACCATTTGGTTAACTAGTGTTGAACCAAATAATGTATACTTTTGGAAACGGTTACACGAACCTAAAATTGTCTAGTACATGTGTGTATGACAAGCTAAGTTTTCGATCTAACGGTTGAGAAATATTAGCTTGAATCTAATCAGGTTTTCATATAATGGTGAATATTGAATGCTTAGGTAGTAATCTAACATTGATTGGAAACCTTGATTTGAAGACTATATAAAGGGGAACTCTAGCAACTGGGAAACCTAATCCCCACACATTATGTGTGATACTAGTTTTCTGCTAGAGTCGATCTTCCTTTAGCCTTTGGTTTCCTTCTTCTAAAACCAGGTTAACGACTTAAAGACGTCATTGGGATTGTGAAGCCAGACCGATACTACTTTTCTTGTAGTTTTGTGATCTGATCTTGCTATTTCTATCATACGAGTACAATTGTAATAATTGTCTTGAGATTTCTATCTCCAATAGGCAAGATATAAAGGTAATCATAAACATCTTCGTCTCATCGTTTGTGATTTCACAATATCTTTTTTCACTGCGTCGATTAAGACTATTGTGAGGTGATTGATAAAACTAAGCTATTCTTCGGGAATTTAAGTCTGGTTTTATTGATTGGTTCTTGTTCACCTTGATTTATCAAAAGACAGAACAAAAGTCATAAGTTTATTCGTGGGAGACAAATTTATCTATCTTGTAGAATTTTCTGTGTGAGACAGATTTGTTTATTAAAATCTTAGACTTTGGGTCGTAGCAACTCTTGGTTGTGGGTGAGATCAGCTAAGGGAATCAAGTGCATTGTTGTTGATAGTGTTTTTTAGTTTAGGGTTAAAATCGTAAAATACTAAACCCTGGCAGATATTTAAAACAAGCATTTATTAGGCGCATTTAATAAAAATATTTTAATATGTCTCTAATAATTACCGGTGTATATTTTTCCAATTAGGGTTACGACAAACCAAACCCTAATTTCCTCATATGCCAATGGAAAATCGTGACAGCCACACCTAGCCCAAGCTAGCAGCGCCATGCCAATCGCACCGTGCCATGGCCCTAGTTATGTTAGCCACATCTCGTGTGCCAATGGCATATCATGCTAGCCACACCCTACCGCGCCAAGGCATGCCAACCAAGCTAGCCGCACCCGTTTTCCAATGGAAAATCATGCCAGCCACACCTAGCCCAAGTTAGCCGCGCCATGCCAATCGTACCGTGCTATGGCCCTATCTATGTTAGCCACATCTCTTGTTCCAATGTCAAATCATGCCAACCATGCTAGCCGCACCCGTTTTCCAATGGAAAATCATTCAATCCACACCTAGTCCAAGCTATCCGCGCCATTGCAATCGCACTGTGCCATGACCCTAGATATGCTAGCCACATCTTGTGTGCCAATGGAAAATCATGCCATCCACACCCTACCACGCCAAGGAATGCCAACCATGCTACCCGCACCCGTGTTCCAATGGCAAATCATGCCAACCATGCTAGCCGCACCCGTGTGCCAATGGAAAATCATGCCAGCCACACCTAGCCCAAGCTAGCCGCTCCATGACAATCGCACCATGCCATGGCCCAAGCTATGCTAACCACATATCGTGTGGCAATGGAAAATCATGCCATCCATACCCAACCACGCCAAAGCATGCCAACCATGCTAACCGCCTTCCAGGCTAGCTGGAAACCAATCTCGTGCCTCGCCTTCCAGGCTAGCTGGAAAGAATTTACACATAACTACCGGGTTGTTCTTCCATTGGATCAATGACATGGTGTACATCTTTAGATGCTCGATCGCATCTCCTGTTCCATCGAATCTAGAAGGAAATATAGGTAAAGTACACTTTGGTGGGAATGGCATTTGCTCGAGTTCTTGAGAAAAGGGCGTATTCTCGGATTCTCTCATAATCTCTGCCAATTTGTTCTCTTCGCTTCCACCCGAGAGCACTTTGATTGTTGCCTCCAATTCCTTAAGCTTAGATTATGTTGATCGATCCTGTCGTCCATCCTTTCCTCGCCTTTCCTCGTCAGTGGATGAGTTCTCGGGTGGTCCATATCTTTGTGTGGTGGGGTGGGGGGTTACGGGAGGTGGTGGTGGTTGACCTAACCGCCCGGACTGATTAGGGTTGCTTGAACCCATCATAGGTGGTGATTGACCTGATCGGTCATGACGACCCGACGTTCCTCGGCTTGACGAACCTCTTGATCTAGTCCGCTGATTCCTTAACTGATAATTTTCTAATTCCAAGGCGAGATTCCACTGCTGGAGCTCCCTTAATGCAGCCTCCTGCCTTCTTTGACTTTCTAAAATGGCTAAGAGTGTCGGGTCTGTGCTTTCATGGCTAGAGTGTCCATTAGGGTGGTGTGGCCGAGGCTGTAGTGGTGTCGATGTTGGTGGTGGGGGTAGTATCGGACCAGTTGCATAACCGGTTGCGTGGGTAGGTGCAGGTCCGGCGTTGCTAGCTGCTCCTCTTCCCAATTGAATCTGCCGGAGACGTTCTTGTTCCCTTCCTAAGGCTTCTTGATACTCGACTTGTTGCCTTGCGCGTTGTCGCTGGGCTTGTGCTGCAATCGCTTCCTCATCGTCATCGGTATCTGAAGCCGTGAGTCCGTCAACCTGGTCCACTCTTCTCTGGGTCAAGATGACCTGGTCCAATGGTAGGGTGTTATCATCTCGTCACAGATCCACTTCCTCATCAACAATTGGCATGCCTCGTGCAGCTGCATGGGATTCCTCGGGCGGTGGTTGTCGACTGTCATCTTGCCTCGGCCCAGTAACCCTTGCCTGCATGCTTCTGCTAGTTATCGTGCGATTCCTCAACATCCTTCCCGTCCCTGAAGTGCTGGCCATCGGGCACGACGTGTGGTGAGCCGAGTATCGTCCCTACCTACGTCAACAAATACCAAGAACACCTTACTTTGACCTACTTTTACAAACAAAAAGTTCAAACAAAAGAGGAAAAAGTTCGACTGACACCACAATTACTACTACTCCAGCTATCAGGTGGGTTCCGCCTATCTACCCTATTTTGACCCTATGCTGAAAAATTTCGACTGACCCTATGCTATTACTTCGTACGACGTCGCTTTCAGTACCCGACCTATGCATTTAAGTTAGCTTGTACTTTATTCTATAGGCTCCAAATCATTAAACTTATGCATGTTATGCTTAAAAATTACGGCACACAGCCCCAAGGATCGAATCAAGTTTGTACAGACTCCATTTTCTCAAGATCTAATCATGACCATCCCTCCCTGGTTCTCTTTATGACCTTTCCGATGACCTATGATACATCGCCAGGAAAAATTCCATACGGTTGACAGCTTATCACACGAGGAGACATCTAAAACGCAAACTTTCTGTAATCCTGAGCACTCAACGACTTACTTAACGCTAAAAATCATTCAACCAACGGAAACAAGTAGTCATCCTTTCAGCAGATTCTCCACCTATCTTATAACCCGAACTGTTAGTCGCCGGTGAGCTTATGAAGATTCTCTGCTGATCAAACTGTTGGCGGGCGAAAAAACAAGAGCTCTGCTACGCTTAGTGAAGACGCTGCTACTGCTGTAACTTTACATGCATAGTAAATGACTCAAAACAACAATCATTTCGGCCAACAGAGTTCATCCTAGCTTCAACTACAACACATTAACATGTATTTAGGATCTCTTGATCGTCTCTGAAGGCCTTTTAGGCAAGGTATCCAGAGATCTTAGTCGGATCCCCTTAGTCGGCGCCAGAATGTAGATGCATTTTACTAAAAACTACATCCAAAGGATAGAAACCTTCTACTTATGCAAAATGAAAGTAAAGATTACAATTTCTATGGAGTATGTTCATTGGGAAGTATGTAAGCTCCTCAATATTCTTCAACCATAGATGTGTGAGAGATGTCTGGCTTCTCCCAACTGAGAATACTAACTTGTGGTCGACCTTCTCCAATACCAATGTCGTCAAAGAAGGAAACGAAGCGATTTCCTTCAAACTTTTGCAGTCAATAATCCTTAGAAGCTGAAGATGAGGATTTGAAGGACACAATTCTTCTAGAAGGAACAGATCAATAAGATAGAGTTCGATTAAGGAAGGAAATCCACCAATATCTAAACTCTTTAAAGATATTCCTGTAAGTTTAAGATACTTGAGACGTGGGAGCTGCCCAATAGATGCTGGTAGCTGTTTCATTCCGCTGCAATTTACAATTCTCAAATATGCCAATTCTGGAAGACCAGATGGACATATCCACGTGGGCAGATCCGACCCCATGAAGTTAGTAATACCCAATGTTGTCAAACCAGGAGGAGGTTGGAGAGCTTGAAATACTTGAAGATCATTACATGCATTCTGGTCCCACCACAACTCTTCTTCTCTTTCACCCCAACTTAGACACAATTCATGAAGATTCTGCTTTCCTTTCAAATTTACTCTCTCAGCATCAATTGGGTCTTTCACGTTCTCAAGATTCTCAATAACTAGTGCCTCAAGAAAGTTTAGGTTTCCCAACTCCTCAACACCAACGTTACATTCAGCTTCTTTTATTAGTTCATCCGGCACAGCGTAGATCAAACCTTGAAGGCGAACTAGTTTTCCTACACCCTCCGGCATAATTGGTTTTTCCCGACAATTGTAACGAAATTTTTTAAGTTTTGTAAAATTCTTTATATCTTTGGGAAGCTCACAGTGGCAAAGATGCATCACCTCAAGATTGTGAAGGTTTGAACAGGAGTCTGGTAATAATTTGATTCCAGTACCGTCTAGGTCAAGGGACCATAACTGACACAATGCTCCAAAATCTTCTGGTAATGCTTCAACCAATGGGCAGTTTTTGAACTCAAATATCCTCAAATTAGCGAGACCCGCCACATATTTCGGTAAGGACTTTAATTTCTCACAGCTATTGACATCTAATAAATGCAAATTGCCAAGGTTGATGACGAAACTAGGTAGTTCTTCAATAGGTGTAAAAGACATATCGAGAAATTTTAGGTATTTCATACCAGTGACGAAGTTGGGAAAGATGGTTAAGCTCTTGCAGTGATTGAGATCCAATCTTTGCAAATTGCATAGACTAGTGACAGAATCAGGTGTTGAATATTCAACACCAACTTAGTCAAGAGTTCACACCTATCTAGACTAACCTAGAAATATCTAGGATGTCTAGAGTCAATATTAGACAATTAACATGTGTAAAATGAGTGTTCTAGGGTTAGACAAATCAAACAAGAATACTAGATTGTCTAGTAGTTGGTTTGGTAAGCCTCCATAGGCATAGTTGTTAGCCTCCAAAGGCATAGTTGTTAGCCTCCATAGGCATAGTTCTATTGTTCTTTTGTAGCCTATAAATAGGCATGTTGTATTCATTTGTAAGTAAGTAAGAAAGAAAGAATCAAACAATCAAAAATATCAAATAGATTGTATTCCACCAAGATTAATATCAATGTAGTCTTTTACGCTTCCGCGTTTATGTTCTCCTCTCTCTTGTTCGATCTTTAAAATGGTATCAGAGCAAGGTGAGAGGAAGAGAGAGGAGAGGAAGAGAGCTAGAGAAACTCAAAAAAAAAAAAAAAAAAAAAAAATCTGGTTGTTATTGTTTAAGTTCTCATTATGGTGTTGAGTATAGAAGGTTTAACAAAACCTTAGATACACGTGTGGAACTAGGTTTAAGTTCTCGTTATGATGGTGCTGGCTATGGGGTTGTGGCTATGTGTGTTGCGGCTACGTGTGTTGGATTTCACCACCCAAGTAAGTGTACGTGTGGAACTAGGTTTTTTAGATACACAAAAACGTGGTATCAAAAAAACATGTTGATTGTCCAAAAAAGAAAAAAAAGGTTAACAACGAAGAAAGTAGGAAGCTGTGTGGCTTGGAAGTGACGAGTTCTTTGAAATGTGAAAAGAGCCATGGAAGCAACTTGATAATGTGCATGAGGAGTCGTGTCTCGCGTCCCCAAATATGGAATCGCATGAGTGCACCGTGATACATGACAAAGATACCTCAATGGAATACCCATGACCGAAAGTTCACATCAGTCCTTTGAGCACAAGAGGTTGTACTCCCTCAAAAGCCGGCACCTTCCCACTTAAAGTTGGAGGCTCCGCCTCAACTCTCGACTTCGTCCTTTGATGTTCGCCGTATATGGAAGGTGTCGAGCTCATCCGGGGCATGCTTGAAATCGGGACGTTCTCTTTAGTCTTTGTCTCGAAAGATAACTTCTATAACACGTTTCCAAATAGCTCAATGACACCGATGGACAAAATCCGTGTGCGATCGCAAACACAACCCCAGAAAAGTTGGGGTAAGTATCACTTTCTACGCTCCATGATCTCCACCATTACTTGCAACTCGAGTAGATGAGAAGGCCGAGAAGATACAATGAATATCGAGTGGTTGCTGCTCGAGAAAACAAATCACTAAGTTGTGGATGATGATCATCATCGGTGGAAATGATGCTGCGGTTCATATTGCAATTAACTGTGGCTGATCTTTGGATAAATCATGGCTCGGTGATGGTGTTGCTGTTCGGAATTGTTGGCTGAGATGAATGGTGAACTTCTGCTCGGTTTTTTGGCTTGCTGTTGATGACGATAATGGAGATACATGAGCCGGTATTCTTGATGGAAGAAGGAAGTGATGTTCGGTAATGAGCTCGAGCAAGGTACTGCTGCTTTAGAGCTCCGAAGGAAGAAGAATAACGATGGATGTCGAGATGATAGCTCGAGAATGGATGTCGAATAAGAGATGAAAAAGATTGCGCCATTGAACGAGAAGATGCTTTGGTTCGATGAGTATGGAGTATTGTTTGCTACCCGAACATGGTTTGGTAGTTTTACGTGATGAGTTTAATGAGGACGAGATTGGTTTCATGGCGGTTTATGAACTCGAGTTTGCCAACGAAGCCGATAAAGGGGCCCGATGAGAGCTCGGGTAGAGAACGTGATGGCATGCTAGAACTCGTGAGAACTACGAAATGAAGGAAATGATGATGAGTTGCTGCCATGATTGATGTTTGCTAAAGAACGTGAAGGTGGCGGTGGAGATAGTCTTTGCTCAAGAAAGCAAGAAAAAAAAACAAAAAACAAAAAAAGCATGATGCCCATGGGAACTTTCTTCGCATGTGATGGAAGAGCTCTAGAAGAAAAAAAAAGCAAGGATGATGTTCACGGTGATGATGGTCATGACGGAGAGCAAGTTGAAGCCGATTTGAAGATGGGCCGAAAGCCTCAAACAAAATAGAAGATCTGGAGACAAGATGTTTGTTTAAATGCAAGGATGATCAGGGAAACATAAGTGTGACAATAATTTCACAAATTGCAAATCTGTTACGAATTCGAAATGTGGCACATCTGGATAGCGTGGCAAAATTGTAACAGCAATATAGCAAGAAGAAGAATAGTTAGAGCTTGTGGCAGAAGCTTGACGAAATGAAAGATTGTGAGAGAATCTTTAAAAAAAAAATCAAAGAAGTGTGAAGGTTTTCGCAACAAAAGCATGACCGGAACAAAAGAAGAAGAGAAGAAGAAACAACAAAAAGATTGTGAAGAAATGGAAGCAATCACCAAGTGGTGATGAGATAGAGAACAACAAAAGTGGGTGAAAATCCTATGAGTTGTCCAAAGAGTACAAGAAGTATTTTACTGAAACGAAGAGGACCGCAATGTCCCTAAACTACGATGGAACCCGTATGTTCTAAAACTACGAAGAGGAGCGCAATGTCCCTAAACTACGATGGAACCCGTATGTTCTAAAACTACGAAGAGGACCGTAATGTCCTTAAACTTCCGAAGAGGACCGAAACGTCCTTAAACTATGAAGAGGACCGAAACATCCTTAAACTATGAAGGGGACCGAAACGTCTAAGATAAAGAGAAGTTGGAAAGTAGGTGTTGAGGGGAGTGTTGAATATTCAACACCAACTTAGTCAAGAGTTCACACCTATCTAGACTAACCTAGAAATATCTAGGATGTCTAGAGTCAATATTAGACAATTAACATGTGTAAAATGAGTGTTCTAGGGTTAGACAAATCAAACAAGAATACTAGATTGTCTAGTAGTTGGTTTGGTAAGCCTCCATAGGCATAGTTGTTAGCCTCCAAAGGCATAGTTGTTAGCCTCCAAAGGCATAGTTGTTAGCCTCCATAGGCATAGTTCTATTCTTCTTTTGTAGCCTATAAATAGGCATGTTGTATTCATTTGTAAGTAAGTAAGAAAGAAAGAATCAAACAATCAAAAATATCAAATAGATTGTATTCCACCAAAATTAATATCAATGTAGTCTTTTACGCTTCCGCGTTTATGTTCTCCTCTCTCTTGTTCGATCTTTAAAATCAGGTAGTTCTTTAATATCCGAACCCGAGATATTAAGGAACCTGAGATTTTTCAGAGATCTCATGTCTTCAAGAACACTATGGGCATTGTGACACCCACTTAATACCAACGTCTGCAAATTGTAAAGCTTACCGATGGATTCATCATCACGCATATTAATAATTTTTAAATTGGAAATGTGAAAGTACCTTAAATGCCTTAACTTACTAGCTTTCGGATTTGTAATCTCCGTACAGCCTTTAGCACTACGGCCAAAATATAGCACACGCAATTTCTTGTTACTTGAGAATGTGTAACCCTTCGTATTATTATGTGGTTCGAGAGCGATTAGTGTCCGCAACTTCTTCAAGTCACTCAAGGCTTTGGAACATCTCCCTGATAAACCGTCATCCGATATGAACCGTAAACGTCGAATATCAGAAATATTTTCCAACTCGCTTATATTTGCACTTGCACATTCACGATTCCCAACAACGTCTCGTCCAAGATCATGGACCAGATCATGCATCTTGCACGTGACTATGTCATCTAACTCATTCTTTTTCACCCCATCCAAAAATGAACTCCACACCAAGCTATCAAAATATTCTTCTCCAATTTCTTCCATCGATCGTTCATTTCCAACAATATTAGACGATGGCTCCAAAAACCCTTCCGCCATCCATAAATGAATCAAAGTTTGCCTATTAATCTCCCAACCTTTGGGGAAGATGGAGCAATAAGAGAAACATTGTTTTAAATGTGGCGACAAGTTATCATAACTTAATTTTAATATTGGTCGGATTTCGCTTTGACCTTCTTGTGTATTCCAGATGCCACTTTCTTTAATCGACAACCAATCTTTTTCTTCATTTTTCGAGTGCATTAGACTTCCAAGGAATTTCGCTGCAAGTGGTAAACCACTACACTTGTTTGCTATCTCTTTCCCGATGTTTGTCATGTTTGCTGTCTTCAATGCTCCACCGGGAGAAAATGCTTTTTTCTCCATAATTGACCAACATTCATTTTCTTGTAATTTTTTCAACTGGTATGGACGATCGCTCCCTTCACAACATTTGCAACTTGGATGTTCCGTGTAGTGATTAATATTTTACTCCCTTGAGCACCGACAGTTGAAAACTGGTATGGACGATCGCTTATCGAACATCCAAGTTGCAAATATTAATCACTACACGGAACATCCAACATTTGCAACTTGGATGTTCAGGTTCCGTGGATGTTCTTGCTAGTGATTAATCTATTGGTGAATCAGGTTCCGTGCAGAGCATTCTCGTTCCACGGATCGTCCAGTACTAGCAAGAATTTCTTCCCATGGAGCTTTTCTTGAACCTGATTCACCAATAGATTGAAACTTGATACCTTATCGAACTTAGCCAGAGTGATGGATTCCATAGTTTTTATTAAGATGTTTTCCACATCAAAATTTGTGGAGACACAGACCCATATTCTTTGATCGAAGTGTTTAATTACAGACTCGTCATTGTACGCGAGTTGAGCAAGGGTTGTCTTCCCAAGTCCGCCCATCCCCACAATAGAGATTATAGAAACCTTTTCCGAAGATTGATTGACATCTGACGATGATGATGATGATCCAGTCGCCTTTGTTATTATGTCTATGATCTTGTTCTTGTCATCCTTCCTTCCTACAACTTCAGAATGGATGATGACGGATGCAGTTTGCCGACGTCTCCGGTGGTCACTACTCTCACCATGAACCATAGAAGTATTATTAACTGATGCAGATTGCAACTGAAACTTGTTCATATTTTCAGTAATTTCATTTAATCTTCGGTTAATATTTCTGACTTTACCAGCCATTTTGAAAGAAAAACCAAGTGGGTTGTTGGAAAACCAAACGAAATCTAGTAACTTACTCTTCAAGTGGCTCCCTCTTTCACGCCGGCGCAGAGTTTCGTAGGAGAAATCGTCCATCACATCATCAGCGTCAAAAGCAACGTCTTTAAGCAATCTCAACCAAAGTCTCACAGCTTCCTCCTTCTCTTGTCTCCTTTCAGCATCGGCTATGACAGCAACAATCATCTCTAAGGTTCTTTGAAGCTTTTTCAACTCATCTTCGACACCCCATGCTAGACTAATTTCTCTAGCAACAACAGGAACCAACTTGTTTAAGATTTCTGCTACACCATTAGCAAGAATTGTTTCCATTGCCATTATAAGATATATACTTGTATTTAGAATATTTAGAAGTCAATTAGAGACCAAAATTTCAGAAATTATATGAGAAAATTAATTAAATACCCCTAGAATATAAGGTCTTCATAAATACCCTTTTATTTTAATTAAATACCCCTAAAAGGTATATTTTAAGTGGATAATGAAAATGAACTAGTATTTTTTTGGACAATGAAAATGAACTAGTATGTTCTTGACGCGTGAAAACGTCAACCCAACCTCCTCCGGAGGTTGAATTGACTTAATATAATTTTAGATGTGCCAAAAAACTAGACCCTAAAAACCTAAAATAAACCCCTTAAAGGTATTTGTGAAGACTCCTGAAAAAGAGGGGTATTTATACAATATCCACAAATTATAATACTTAAAACTGATGTTTAAGATTGAATTAAGTTGCTATGTATTATGAGTTAAGCAAGCGATGCGGTATGTACATATAGATTATGATATCTCTGGTGAACGAATACTCATTAGTCGTGGTCGAAACTTCGCGGAAGTTTTGTTTTAATAATTCATTCCCGCGTATAGAAGACGACCCCCTTCATTTACTCCACATATTGCATATTCTTATCCAATATATTTTTTAAAGGTTGGTCTTTAAATTCAAATTAGTTGTCGGCAATGAATTCTGAAGGGACAAAAAAAAAAAATTGTTTTGATCACAAGGGGATAAGACTCTTCTCAGCCACTTATGCATCAGTTATGTGGCTCTAATTATCTCAGCCAAACATTCTGCAATTGCACCTGTAAGAAAGGTGAAAAAATGACTTTTTCCTTTACCTTGGGGCAAAAAAGGATTGAGTATCACCAAGTACCAACCAAGGGGAAACTATCTGGCTCTATATTTGTAAAGATGTTGGATATTGATCATATCCACGACTTAGAGGTCAAAATGTCGAACAGATACATGGAGCAGACAATTTGACACTTCTTTTGGTTAAGTGGGAAATAATTCACTTAAAAAGACTAGCTACTCAATTTAAAGATTTCAAACATCCTAACATAACATCTCTTCTAAACGTACCGCGTTTTTGGACAACCCAAAAACAATATTCGCTTTTCCTCTCACAATTTTTTTGTGTGGGTTCCGGTGGGGCCGCGGAGGATAGCAGGGGGTCCCGCCATTGTTTTTGGTTTTGTGTCTAATTGTTTTAGTGTCATTTGCTTTAGGCGGTACGCCAATCATTTTTCCTAACATAAAGTCTAGCAGCAGTTTATACAAGTGTTATAAACAACATGTACAAGAACAAATGTTTACTATCGACATACAACTGAATGCCTTAAACAAGCATGAACTTTTACTACTTCATATTCATGGTAGTTTTAGTAGAAGAATGAAACCAATTACCAACATAAAGCTTGTGATGGCAAAATGTGAGTGGCTTTTCTAAAGCACTAATCAGCTCTTGCCCATGTCATATTTCTTGGATTTGATGATAATTTCCTTGAGGAGAAGAGTTCTCCTAGGATAGAATTTATATTAAAACCATAATGATATCTCTTGTGTTTACAACCAAAATAAATGGAGATTACCCAAAGGTAAATTAGGTAAGAGGATAGTATAAAGTCTATTACACCCCCTTAGTCTGAGCGGGAGAGGAAAAAACGCTAAGACTAGAACGAAAACGAACAAATAACTGTCGAGGAAGCCCCTTGGTAAAGATGTCGATATCTTGGTTCTCAGAGGGGACGTGTAAGACTTGAATGGCACCAATACGAACTCGTTCACGAACAAAATGTATATCAATCTCCACATGTTTGGTGCGCTGATGTTGAACAGGATCTCCAGACATATATATCGCACTTACATTGTCACAGTAAACAATAGTAGCACGTCGTAGAGGTAGATGGAGCTCTAGAAGAAGGTTGCGAAGCCATGTTGTTTCAGCAAATGCATTTGCCACTCCACAGTATTCGGTTTCAAAGACCTTTGGATCGAGAGACTGTTTCTTGACGCTTGGAGGACCAGGAGATAAGATTGTCACCAAGAAAGACACAAAAACCAGAAGTCGATCGTCGAGAATCGGGACAACCCTCCCAATCAGCATCAGAGTATGCTGTTAAGACAGAGATAGAGGAGGCCGAGAGAAACAATCCGTGGTTGATGGTGTTGGAATATTTTCAATTGCGCTGCGAAGGGGGGTCCAGGGGAGACCGCCCCTGGTGGGGGTCTATGGGGAAACTCCCCCGGAAGAATTTTTTGGATATGCAATTGTTTGGACAGTTGGAAAAGTTTCCAGAAAATTCTAAATTCAACAGACCGATGTCACATTGATGAAGAGACGCATCTCTTTGTGAAGAGAAACCTGTTGGTGAAAAGACATGTCTTTTCCCAACAGATGCAAAAACCCCTATAAGTAGCATCTCCCAATAACACTTCGAAATCATCTCTTGAAAACCCTTTCTCTGTTTTCTCTCTTCTTCTAAAGCATCATCAGAACCTTCTTTTCATGTGTTCTTGATTGGGTCAAGGGGTGCAAATCTTGAATCCAATTTCCGGTTGTAGGGCCTTCATTGTATCCTGAAGGCAGTATTTCACATACCTGTTGCAATTTCCAATTCGTTGGAAGGGTAGAAATATTTGTCTAAAAGAAATCACCAGAGCCTTGAAATCTTTTGAGTACAACCATAGTCTGTTTGTGTTTCATCTCCATTGCAGCCCAGAATTTCCAACAGATGGTTCCATGAAGATAGTGAAGGATTCTCTTGAGGGCATGCATGTGAGGCTCACGGGGGTCATGCATGAATAAACATACCTGCTGAACCGCGTATGAGATATCCGGCCTGGTGAAGGTGAGGTACTGAAGAGCTCCATCTAGGCTTCTGTATAAAGTGGGATCCTTAAGTGCAGGGCCTGAGGTAGCACTGAGTTTGGAGTTGGTGTCGATCGGAGTAGCCACTGGATTACATAGACATTGATCACCACTTAGATATTCCTCCAAAGAAAAAGAAAAAATTGTTTATTTGTTGGCATTAGCAACTTCGTACATGGGGAAGAGTATAAAGAGACATTGATCACCACTTAGATATTGCTTCAAAAAAGAAATGAAAAAAAGGTCATGGGGTAACTACAAAGTTCTTCGTGTTCACGTACTTATAGCATTTCTTATGGGAATGAACAAATTTATTATTTTGTTGAGCCTCGTGGATGAACAAACTCCATTCTCCATTATGAGAAACAAGATAAAATGAACAAATCTGATGTTTTAGGGTCCTGCTGGTGATTTTATTGATATAAATTAATAAGAGTTGAGTCCCACTAATAATTTTATTAATATAAATTAATAAGAGTTGGGTCCCACTAATGATTTTATAAATATAAATTGGGTCTCACATGATTATTTAATAATAAAATGAATAATAAAATATAAACCCTAAATATAATAACCAGGTCTTGGAGAGAGAAAAGAAAGGGCGCTTTTCCTTTTAACGCCGGAGTTTTCTCTTCCTTTTAGTCCTTTGATAAAAGTGATCCAACGGCTCGTAACAGAGACTAGAAACTTCTTAAAACTGAAACAACATGCTCCCGTATATCTTCCTCCTTTATGTTTACCAAGAAAAGTTATTTTCTCATGACCTTCTCTTCCGATTATTCTGATATTTTTTTCCTCAAATTTGATCCAAACGTATTGCCGCGAAGAAACCCAAATCATAAGTAAAGATATGATTTTTATGAAAAAAATATTTTGATTTTGTTTGATTGATTTCCTTTCTACTTATCATATATGAAATCCCCAATTGTAGATTTTTGTTATAAATATGGGTAGTTTGGAAATCTAGGCTTGATTTTACAGGTGATGGTTTGGAGTGAACTGGTTTTTTGTATAGAATTATTACATCTGGGCGGTTAGATATTTGATTTTACATTTATTTTTTAGGATGTTGAGAATGGAAAATGAAATTGAAAAGGATTCTGGTAATGATGGGATTTGGAGTGATGAAGATAAAGCTATGATTTAATCAATTGATTCACGTTTTCATGTCGTTTGTCATGGTATGTAAGTTCTTTTCCATGATTTATTTTATTAGTACTTCGGTGACTACCTCAATTGAAGTTTTCATTTTTCCAAAACTGAATTTTATTTTAATACTCAAAGGATTTACTGGTGTACTCAATCTGACAATCTCTGAGTGATTTTGTGTTTTGTTCTTGATCTAATTTTGATGATTATGATTATGGGCAGGGATAATGTCACTGTTCATGGCAGGTATAGATCTTGTCAGTGCCAAATACTTTCTGGGTTGGATCAAATAAGTGACCCTTGGTTGTATCTACCACTTGCTAAGTTGACTTTGATGAACTGGTTGATCTGAAAATTCAAGGGACATGCCTACTAGAGCTCTCGTGGTGATGGTTTCTTCTGTCCGCAAGGTATTACTTGTATGATACCTAACGTATTTTGATCTACAAGTCCTTTCTTATTTTTGAGTTGTATCTTGTATATGATACTTCAGTATCTAATCACATCAACAGTCAATGCCGCATAGGACAAGTCTAAATTGCACGATACATTTTTATGCATTTAGTTGATTAATGCAGTGTCTACCATTTTATAATTAAAAGCTTATTTAATATGGAGAAATCACTTGCTTATTTGTTGTTGTTGGTTTTCACTGCAGCTTGCCCTTTTCGGTTCATATTGCTCATCTACGGAGCTAAATGTTGATGCTAGAATTTGCGATATGTAATCACTAATCAGTAAGTTGGTAAACTATAATGAATTGTAGTTCGGTTATCTCATGTTCTCATTTTGTATAGCTATGGCCTAATATATGACTAATCTATCTTGCAGATATCATTACTAACTATCGCATACATAAATGACTCAATCATACCAGTGGGGAAGAGATTCTTGGGCTGATGTAAGCAGTGGTGAGATGTTTTATTCAGTGGGATCGTATTGTCCTCTAACACCAAATTAAAGATACCTTGTTGTGATGGGTATAATTCTTAGTATCCAAAACTTTATCACTCATCAATCAGTTTGGTAACTTTTTTTTTTATCGACGACTGAATACTTTATTGGGTGCTTTGTGATTTTCATGACTCAGTCTCCATTTGGTGTATCTCGATCCATATAGTTTCTTGCTTGTTAGCTTATTTACTATTTTTTTTTCTTGTCTTGTTGCCCAGACATTGCTGCCGTACAAGTTCTATATCACAAAAAAGTATGTGTACTCTTTGAAATACTTTCAAAATTTCAGTTCTCATAGTACTAAAAGGATAAAGTTCCTGGAGAAATTGGTGTCACTGCCATTTGTTTCCTTTTATTTTGTTTATATCCTTGGTCCCTTAGCATTTCTACAAAAACTCATATGTTTACTGTTTTGCTGGGGTGAGATTCTTAATATTACTGTATTAGCCTAATAAGTCGAGATTCTTAATATTAGTAGCTCATATAAGTCTAAACTAGTATCAAAGAAATTTTCAGTTAGAGTTGACATTTTAATTACCTCCTTACAGAGTGCGTCAAATCGACCTTTTGCAAGCTGTAAGTGATGATAACATAAGAGATGGCGTTTTCTTTCTACATTCCTACTTAGTATGTGATTGAAGAAGGCACCACCAAGTGATGATATTATAAAATCCTTACCGATGAAATCATTGACGGGGCACTTGGAGATAGTTTTCCATGTGATATGATTGAATGGCTGCAACTCTATGTAACTCGGGCACCCAGAAGTTAAATCATACTTCTTTGTTGTTTTTAGCATGAATGAATTATGTAGCTTTTGATGAACTTGAGAATGGATGTTGTAAGTTGATTTTAATATAATGGGTTGCATTTGTTCAAAAAATTACATATGTTAACTTGTCTCATTTATTTATCCGCTAAAAATAATAATAAAAGAAAAAAAATTATATACTTAGCCGAATCAGACTCGGCCAAAGTTGAATTAGCATGGGTTGAATCTAGCTGAATCTTAGAACCTGAATTTCAACAAATAGCATTAGTCGTAATTTTTGAACTAAAGAATTCTGTTGATTTATTTCGACCAAAACCTTCCGTCATTTTAGAAATAGTACAACAAAAATATGATAGTCTTTAGGACGGGCAGAATCTGTCATATAACCCTATTTTTGACAGATCCAGTCCGTCCTAAATTCCACTTTTTGGACTATTGTACGCTGCAACATGAATAAAGATAGGAATAATTATGACGTGACAAAACAGAAAAAATTTACTCCAGCGTGTCGAATTCCACATCAACTTTGTTGTTATTCAGCTGTCAAGCAGTTGTTCATGTAGCAGGTTTGGGTCAAATAATATGTTGACACTTGTTTTTGATATTAATTGATTCCCAGAATTCTGTTTCCAAAAATATAAAAGAAATATATTTTTGGAGAGGAAATTGGATATCTTAATTGGTCTTTATATTTTTCTAATGATTCCCATGCCCTCGTCAAAAAACGGCTCCATCAGAAAATTTCTCATTACCTACTGAGAGAGATTGTCCCAGATAAAAGGCCTTTGGATCCTCTCCTAGATAAAAGGTGGTCTGTCTTTCTAGCAAAAGTATTTTTTAGTGTTCAAGGCGTTTTTATGAGATAGGGTGTGGGTAGCAATGGAGCAGTAGTTGGACAAATGACGCTTGAGAATTACGCTTGCTGAGTATACATGACCTCCTCACTTGACGAAAGCACTACACCATTCATATATACAACAACACATCTAAGGTACTAAAACAAAAGAACCTCCCTTGACATATAGTCATATATTGATTTACAGATCTACTACTTAACCTCTCCTGAGGTACTTATGAACTAGGATCGGTCACACCAATTAAAAATATCGATCATGCCATCTCAGGTGATTACTTAAGATCTATTTCACTAATAAATTTCATACCAATACATAAGTCAGGCATTTTGAGTAGTTTTACCAAGATATATAACAAGTTATGAGAGGTTATACTAATCACACATATTGGTAATCCAAAGATATGCAATTAATAACAATACCAATAAGCCTCTCGATTTTCCTTTCGATTCACAAAACAAGTTTATGAATGTACTTCCTTTAAACGAATGTAAACATTGTTTCCTAGGATGAAATCTTCACCTATACCCATTTCATCTTCACATATACCCATACACATAATCACAATAACATTCGCACGATTATGTCGATGTCTTATATACGAAGTTCAAAGGATAAGCATTATACTTCGTATTGTAATTCCTTAATACCACGTCTATCCACTATTGTATAACCATTCACAACTTTGCAGTTATGTTTTCAATATAGCACGACTTGAAAGATTAGGAATAAAATAGTTCAAGTCAAATATTACTAACCTCAAGAGGAAGGATGATGTCGTCGATGTAGCTCTTTACTTATTCACATTCTTCAAGTTTTCGAGTAATACTTGTATGTCTCTGTTGATGGTGGTTTTAAGCTTAGGATTAAAATCGTAAAACCGTGCATCTGACATGACGTCACTACGACCACTAGTGCATTTATTGAACCCTTTAATACGCATGCGATAAAATTACCAGGGTACCTTTTTTTTTAATGCTAATTAGGATTTCGATATGCCAAACCATAATTTCCACACCACTATGCCAATGACGTACCATGCCATCCACACCTCCGCGCCAAGGCATGCCAGCCGCAGTACCGTGCCAATGGCAAACCATGCCAGCCACGTCTCCATGCTAAGGCACGCCTACCAAGCCCGCCGCACCACAGTGGCAATGGAAAACCATGCCAGCCACTGTTAGAGCATTGCTCGGTCGAACTCGCATGCGTTGAAATTTCAAGCATGTTTGTCAATGTTAGTGATCAAAACTATAAAGTCTTGATTTCTAGTCTACTATATCTAAGGTCTCGGACTAGGATAAAAAGTGTAGTTGAGCTCAAGAACTCCATGGAAATCATCATACAAGATGAAGGACTACTCAAAGAACCATTATATCTTCATCGACTAAAAGGTATGTGGAGACTTGAACTTATCTATCACTCAAAAGTCTATCTACTCTATCTCCTATCTTGAGACAAAAGTCATATTACTGTATAGACTAAGAATATACACATGTGATATTTCAAGCGAGCTTATCTATTTCTCGAAATATGTGTTGGTAAATCTTTCGCTTTAGCCAAGTTCATCTTTACCTAGTGACGAAAGTCATGTTACGTTTCAATCATTTTGGAAATCTCTCTGACGGAAAATAGTTTGTGAATAACAACTATATAACGCCCTCTGAGAATGTTTCAATGATTGAAATGAGAGTTTAGATAATATAAACATTGGAGGATATAAACATTTTTATGGTAACATATATATGTATAAGTCCTTAACACTTGAACCGAAGTTTGCGAACTTTGTTGATCAATTGAAACCGGAACGTGAGCAGTCAACTCAGTACGCGAACGTGCGTAGTTCTCGAACCCGAGAATTTTTGCTGGAGTTGTAGCTCGGTTTCAGTCCATGAACTGACGAAAGTTCTTTCCCTGAGAAATTCTGCTGGAGTTTGTAAACTCCAACCGGTTAACTTGAGTCCGTGAACCCAGTCCGCGAACTTGAGTAGGTTATGTCTAAAAACGATGTTTGTGAACTTATCTTAATAAACTAAGGAATTCTATTGCAAACCGTGGCTTAATAGTTCATAAATCACTTCAAGTGAATCACATTGTTTTTAATTCAATAGTTCATGGGATCTCATAAAAATTGAACAACTCTCTAACTAGTTTATTTGAGTCATTTGGACTAGTTATGATGAAGAAGAATATGGTTGATATGAAAGTTATCGGCTAACCATTTGGTTAACTAGTGTTGAACCAAATAATGTATAATTTTGGAAACGGTTACACGAACCTAAAATTGTCTAGTACATGTGTGTATGACAAGCTAAGTTTTCGATCTAACGGTTGAGAAATATTAGCTTGAATCTAATCAGGTTTTCATCTAATGGTGAATATTGAATGCTTAGGTAGTAATCTAACATTGATTGCAAACCTTGATTTGAAGACTATATAAAGGGGAACTCTAGCAACTGGGAAACCTAATCCCCACACATTATGTGTGATACTAGTTTGCTGCTAGAGTCGATCTTCCTTTAGCCTTTGGTTTTCTTCTTATAAAACTAGGTTAACTACTTAAAGACGTCATTGGGATTGTGAAGCCAGACCGATACTTTTTTTCTTGTAGTTGTGTGATCTGATCTTGCTATTTCTATCATACGAGTACAATTGTAATAATTGTCTTGAGATTTCTATCTCCAATAGGCAAGATATAAAGGTAATCATAAACATCTTCGTCTCATCGTTTGTGATTTCACAATATCTTTTTTCACTGCGTCGATTAAGACTACTGTGAGGTGATTGATAAAACTAAGCTATTCTTCGGGAATTTAAGTCCGGTTTTATTGATTGGTTCTTGTTCACCTTGATTTATCAAAAGACAGAACAAAAGTCATAAGTTTATTCGTGGGAGACAAATTTATCTATATTGTAGAATTTTCTGTGTGAGACAGATTTGTTTATTAAAATCTTAGACTTTGGGTCGTAGCAACTCTTGGTTGTGGGTGAGATCAGCTAAGGGAATCAAGTGCATTGTTGTTGATAGTGTTTTTTAGTTTAGGGTTAAAATCGTAAAATACTAAACCCTAGCAGATATTTAAAACAAGCATTTACTAGGCGCATTTAATAAAAATCTTTTAATATGTCTCTAATAATTACCGGGGTATATTTTTCCAATTAGGGTTACGACAAACCAAACCCTAATTTCCTCATGTGCCAATGGAAAATCGTGACAGCCACACCTAGCCCAAGCTAGCAGCGCCATGCCAATCGCACCGTGCCATGGCCCTAGCTATGTTAGCCACATCTCGTGTGCTAATGGCATATCATGCTAGCCACACCCTACCGCACCAAGGCATGCAAACCAAGCTAGCCGCACCCGTTTTCCAATGGAAAATCATGCCAGCCACACCTATCCCAAGTTATTCGCGCCATGCCAATCGCACCGTGCTATGGCCCTAGCTATGTTAGCCAAATCTCGTGTGCCAATGTAAAATCATGCCAACCACACCCTACTGCGCCAAGGAATGCCAACCATGCTAGCCGCACCCGTGTGCCAATGGAAAATCATGCAATCCATACCTAGTCCAAGCTAGCCGCGCCATTGCAATCGCACTGTGCCATGACCCTAGCTATGCTAGCCACATCTTGTGTGCCAATGGAAAATCATTCCATCCACACCCTACCACGCCAAGGCATGCCAACCATGATATCCGCACCCGTGTTCCAATGGAAAATCATGCCAACCATGCTAGCCGCACCCGTGTGCCAATGGCAAATCATGCCAGCCACACCTAGCCTAAGCTAGCCGCTCCATGACAATCGCACCATGCCATGGCCCTAGCTATGCTAACCACATATCGTGTGGCAATGACAAATCATGCCAGCCATACCTAACCACGCCAAAGCATTCCAACCATGCTAACCACACCCTTGTGACGATGGAAAATCATGCCAGCCACACCTATCCCAAGCTAGCCGCGCCATGCCAATCACATCATTCCATGGCCCTAGCTATGCTAGCCGCGCCACCCTGCTTTCCTTCTCATCACGGCTACTAAAGAGGAGGCATGCACCAATCAACGGTTGCCCTTCAAACCCAGGATAAAATCCTGGCCACCCAAAGTCACCTCATGACTTTGGCCCAAAAACCCTAGCTTGGTCACACACCTGACCAAAGCTAGCTATGCCATGCGGCCATACAAACCCTCGGCCCCACGCGCCTAAACCGAACCGCAACTAGTCAAGCTAGTCGCACCAATCCAACCTCCTTTTTCTTGTCCCTAGCTATGTCATGCGACCATTGCAAACCCTTGGCCCCACACGCCAAGCCATACCGCACCTAGACAAGCTATCCGCACCAAGCCAAACACCCATGCCTTGGCCTTATCTATGCTAGTCATACTATGCCAACCCAAGCGCCTTTTCCTTGGCCCTATCCATTCCATACTCCCATGGCAAACCATTGTCCCCCACGCTCCAAGTCTAAACAACACCCTGGTCGCACCTTCCCTGTGCGGCCACCAAAACAAAGACATGCGGCCATCAATGGCCACCCTTCAAACCCATGAGCGAATCCTGGCCTTCTAAAGTCACCTCATGACTTTTGGATCCGAAAAACTAAGTTTTGCCACGCCAAACCATGCCATGCAAAGGGCATGCCAACCTAGTCGCGCCACCACGATGGCCCTCACTACCAAAACTAAGGTGTGCAACGCACTTCTCAAGAGGAAAAATCTCGACCATCGAAGGTCACCAGGCTAGCAAGTTCCCCGAGCTCGACTTTCCAAGACACAACAACGTATTACATGTTCTCCAAGAACATTCGAGACATCAACAAAGACAGGGGGATCTTTTTTGGTTATTGGTTTGGTGGTCTACAGCGTGCGGCGTACACTACGTCCCTCATAAGGAAGTTTCATAAG
>JAJJWX010004285.1:0-17990 GCA_023529315.1 Papaver bracteatum | reverse complement strand
ATAAATATATCCATCTGACTATTACTTGATGTTTTAGTCCACTGGCGCTCCTTAAACCACTACCCACCAGTTTCACTTCACTTATCTAGATTTTTACACTTTTCCTCTTCGGCCCCGGAGGGTGCCAAGAACATTACGTAAGAAACCTAATTTAAGGGCTTCACGTTCCAACAAAAAGGGGTTCACAAATAAGATAAAAATGATCACAGGTTGGTAATTTTAAAAACTCTTTATCTAAAATATTTTTATAATGGCTATCAAAAACTCTTTATCTAAAATATTTTCATAATGGCTAAACATCTATTATTTGGTTACTATTAATAATGAACGCGCAATTGGGAGATACTAAATTTAATTGGGGGATACAGCTACAGGACAAAAACGGTGTCCCAATAGAAATTCGTGGTTACCCCCTATCCAAATATTTTTTTAATTCCTAATCTACCCTCACTAATCCTAATTAGTGTATAATTATAATTAGTAAAAATAATAAGTATTTGTTATAAGATTAGTGTGTGTTTTTATTTGAATTTGGGTGGTGAGAGTAGAAGGAGGGGAATTTTTTTTGGGAGGGAAGTTTTATTTGTGGAAAATGGAGGATGATTGTGAAGAGAGAATTGATGCCGATGAATCTTTAGCTCAGCAGCAAGCATATCTTCAATCTTAGGCTAATGATAACAACTCACAATTGCAAGTTTTTGTGGAACCAACACCCTTGAATGATGATTTTCACGAGAAATGAGAGTCGTTTGAAGAACATACATAAGAAAGTAAACTTGCACAACATACAAGCATCCCCAACACACAGGTAAAGCTGCTGAGAGGTTGAAAATTTGATTTTTTTTCCTTTGAAGCCGCCATTTTTTCATTTGAAAAACCTATGTACCGGCATTGCAAAATTATGAATACAATGCCGGAAAAAACTAAACCGGCATAATATTCATTGAACGACCATTCCGGTATCACAGTATCCCCCATTTCGAAACCAAAACCGACATATATTTCAAACAAATAACTATGTCGGTATACAAGTTAATTTTTACCTACCAAGGAATATTCTACGGAATATGATACCGGCATGGTTAAATTCAAAGTTGACTATGCCGGTACTGCATCAAAAAACATACAGGAACCAGAGCCTTCTAAAGGTAAACACCGGCATAGAAAACTTAATTAAACACCACGCCGGAACTCTGTACCGGCGTGTTACTCTAGTTTAAAATAATTCCAAAGCTAAATACCGGCATAGAATATGAATCATACGTTATGCCGGAAACATGTACCGGTGTCGAAAGATAGGTAACTAGAATGCCGAAATAGGTTTAAAATTTGGTCTTCAATTTAGTTTTAGTTCGACTATGCCGGGACATAAGTCGATAATGTCGGAATACTATTTCGACATTCTTTTCAATTTCTGTTGTAACTAATATTCATTCGATCCTTAGGTGGTGACATATATTGATCCAACAAATGCAAAGCCGCTTGGTCGGGATACGTCGGAATACTATAAAATTCCTCCGGTATGTTACCAAAGAATACTTTTCACCTAGTATCTTGACCTTACTAATGAATTTCTTGTAACGAAACTTCTAATCCCCCGTTGTTGTCCTTGTGTAGGGAATAAAAGATCCAAAGGAAGCAATCTCTTGGGCTAAAAAGACGGCTCTTAAGAACATGTGTGTGTTGGTGAGGAATACCCAAGCCAAACCAACTCGTTTTGAGATGGTTTGCGAGAGAAGTGGGCAATACAAGGAGAAGAATAGCCCCAAGAGAAAAGGTTATGTATATCCAAAGAAGACTAATAAGGTATACAAGACTCGTACGAGGAAGGATAATTGCCCCTTCAAGCTTGTATTCCATCTAAATGACATAAACAAGGAATGGGTTTGTGCGATTTGGTTCAGCTGTCATAACCACCGGGATCCGAAAGATTATGTTGGTCACTCCCTAGTTGTGAAGCTAAAACCTCATGAATTGGAGGATGTAAAGAGACAGACCAAAGCACGTATCAAACCGAGACAAATTCTCAGAGGCTTCAAGGAAAAGGATAAGAGCAACGTGTCTTCCCTAAGTACGATTTATAGCACACAAGAAACAATTAAAAGGGTGGAATGGGAAGGGAGGAGCGTTATGAAATAATTTGAGAAGATAGTTTGGTATCACAACTACACGCGTATCATTAGAAGAGGGTCGGACAACAAGCCCCTTCAAATATTCATTTCACATCCTTTGCTTTTATAATTGGCTAATACATGTTGTGGTGTTCTTTTGATAGATTGCACCTACATGACAAACAAATACAATATGCCGTTGTTCAACATCATGGGGGAAACATCGAACAAGGTAACATTCACATTGGCTTGGTGTTTAATGGAAAACGAGAGGAACTATAATTATCATTGGGTATTACGACAATTGAAATTATTCTTCCGGGAAAATTAACTTCCGAGGGTCATCATAACTGATCAACAGGACGCCTTAATGAATGCAATATCCAACGTCTTCCCGGACGCACAAAATTTCCTATGTATGTATCATATACGTCAAAATATCATAAAAACTTGCCATGCCTTGTTTGAACCCACCAAGGCGGATATTAAGAAGAGAATGATTGTTCAACTAGAGGAAGATGTTCGCAAGAACAAACTATCCCCCGAAGAAGAAGAAGATCAGAGAGGCAATATAAAAGAGAGGGTGGAGCAAGAAAATGCGGAAAATCATAAAAAGTGGTTGGAATTTCTAAGAGATTGGGACAAAATTTATTGGTCCCTTACCGAGGATATGTACGAACAGAGGTTGGACAAGTTTATTGCCGATTGGAAAGAGGTATATCCGACCGCCGTCTGGTATTATCAGAGTCAATTGTTGGATAAGTTCAAGGAAAAATTTGTGCATGCATGGACAAACCGGTATAGACACTACAAGAATGAAGCAACTAGTGCAGCGGAGTCCGCTCATGAGAGATTTAAAGATCTCATCAAGTCCGTCCAAGGCAACGTGGTTGTAGGACCAAAATATCGCTACAACACTATTTCTGCAATATTAACAACACTTTTGCGAGCGTCAAAGAAGATTCTTTAACAACATTTCGCGAGCGTCACAGAAGAATCCAAAAGAAGCTGACGATAGAAGAAATACAAAGAGAGTATGTTTATCCCGCGATGGTTATCAATTTTGCGAGAGAGAATATTATAGCAATCGCGATAAGATCGCAAAGTATATTCGAAAAAAGGGGAAAACTTAGCTGTCATCCACTATGTAAAACCCTATATAAAGGGTTCGTTGGGTTCAGAAAATGATGATGTCTTTTGGAGAGTTGATAAGATTTTGAGGAGAGAGAAACTCTAGAAAGAAATTTGTACTTCTGAGTTCTTATGTCTTTTGTAAAGAATTAAAAAGTTAAAATAATAAAAAAGTGTCGTAATCCATTCTCAAACATAATTTAATTTCTGCAGATTCTTATCAGGGGTGTAGTGTAGGAATTCCTGCAACTACAGTGGTTATGGTCGCCGAGGCAATGGAGCAATACTTTAAGAGTGATATCGATCGGATCAACAAGGCTTTTGATAAAATATCAATGGAAAGGATGACTCCATTTCTTCGCTATGGTAAGTTGCTGCAAGGAATAGAATTCAATGTCTCTCAATGAGCAATAAAACATATGATCAGACAAATGGAATATGAGATAAACCATGGAAAACCCGGTGATGTGTGTATTTGTCCCGACATGTATTCATTGAGGCTTCCATGTCGCCATATGCTTGTGAAGTATGGAGAAGTGATACATATTAATGATGCTGAAAATGGAAGAATGTTCCTAAGGTGTTTGAATCACCCAAAGTGCGAAGAGTTTCAACGGTTTGACAAAGCTGTTGCACTAGCCGAAGCAAGAGAAAACCACAAGGGCCATTGTGAGCCTATTGATGGGTGTGATGAGTGTTATATGAACGGAAATAAATATGTTGAACGTGAATATGAACCAATGAAGATGGTCCTTGATACCTAGATTCCATATGATGTCTTCGAAGATATTTGTGAAAGGCTCAAAGGTTCCGTAATTGTTGAAATGGGATGGAAATAGATTATGAGATCATGTTTAACCAAAATTACTCCATTACATGTTTTTTAGTATGTTTTAATTTAGAGTTTCAAATCTAATGTAATAGATTACTGAGGAATGAAATAAAATAGCATTCGGAAAATCTATCAGAATAATCTAAGTTCCAAATTCGGTACCGGCATTGTAGTTTTATCCAAATCAATGCCGATTTTTTGGAAAAACTATCCAAATTTACCAGAATCAGATTTCCGGCATAGGTTCAATCAATAATACAATGCCGGGACCTATGGTCTAAAGAAAACTTAAACAAAACATGCATTTCCGTGGAAATTTAAACATGTTCAACATAAACAAACAACCGGATTGTTCTTAAAAGTTCTTAATCCAGCTATGTATCAGGGTACCAAAAGTAAACCATAAAACTAAAGAGCTAATCCAAAAACAAGTTGGGAATTGTTTAAAACATAACAACCAAAGAAACACAACTAAAGAGTTAATCACTTGGTCTTTCGCTTCTTCTGGACCGGCACCTTCCTTGTTTCCCGAACAAATCTTTTGCACTTGGATCTTCAATTTTATCAATCAATTCCTCGACTTCCTTCATTTCTTCAAGGGATAACACCTCTCCTTTCTCTTACTTGCAACCAAACATCTTCTTCATCTTGCCAAGCCGACGCCGCTAGTTTTATACATCCAACACATAATTAGTAATATAAGAGTATGTGTGCATTAAACGATTAAGGGATTAACAATACTCACTAGCAATCTAAGAGTCTTATTAAGTTTGGCCATTGTAGGTGGTGCCTTTGCAGGAGTTGTAACCAGAGGGTTTTTTTTGTGGTGGAACTCCGCCGTCGTCCGGGCGCACGACAAAAGGATGTGACCATTCCAGGTAAACATTAATGTAGGAGGGATCGGATTCATCACCGTTGTTCACAACCTCCCAGTTACTGATATCTACCAAACGACTTGGTTCCCTATCCCTCTAATGTGTTGGTTCTGGAACTGGATCATACACTACCCTCAACTTTGAGGGACTTGTAATGGACTCACCCAAGTCAAGAATGTACCTTGAAGTAGAGACTATCATGAAGCCATGTAATTGCTTATATCCAAGTTACCGCATCAAACGTCGAGGATCGGCCATAATATATCCCTTTGGGTGGAACAACAGTCCATTGTAGAATACAACGTTTGGATACCTCAAAATTTGGCAGTTTTCTCTAACCTCCCTGTAAGGGTCGAACACAACGTGTTTGCTGGTCATCGTGTCCAGAGACAATCTCATATCTATTAGTCGACCATTTTTATCGGGCTTCAGAGTATTATTGAACTGGTATCTCTTAGCTCTAGGCGCATCAGGTTTAGGAAGGTCTATAATCTTCAAGTAGGGGTAGTCCTTGAACAATGTTGGGAAGTGTTCATAAGCCCACACCTATACCACTGTAGAATGATACATATAAGAAGTAGTAAATTGTTTTTGCGAGTTCATAAAAAGGTACGATATATGTGAACAATATATATAAGAACATAAGTTTAAAAACAAGATTACCTGGAGCAAAGTGAAATTCCCTAAAAATTGGTTTGTAACAGCCTTAGAGGCCCTTCTTATCTCCGTCATCAAATGTGCCATTACCAAGGTGCCCCAAAAATAGCTAAAGACCTCTTCCAACGGATCCAAGTATTGAAGGAGGCTTGCGCTAACCCTGTTGCCACTAGTGTCTAGGAATACCTTAGTGCCCAAGATGAATAAAAGGTACGTATCGGCTGTATAACAAATCTGTGCATGGTCACATCCATCCTCCAAACTTCTTTCCTGCATTTTTTCAAACTTCATCTTAAACATCGTCAGCTTGATTGTCTTTGTCGTACTAGACTTTGATACATAAAAGCTTCCAACATAATTTTTGTAGTCCCAACCCAACAGATTATTAGTCAAAGCGTGCAACTTCAACCATTCTAGGTCTGGACAATGATTTCCTTCTGCTATTGATTTGCCAATAACATTCAAGCCTAAAATATTCTGAGAATCATCTGGGATCAAGGTCATATCCCCAAACGGGAAGTGCATGGTATCAGTTTCTCCATGATAACTTCGACGAAGCAATTGACTGTCACATCATCACACTTCACATAATTTTCAACCAAAGCATATAGACCAGAATCTCTTACTAATGTTTGGACCTCTTCAAATTCCAAAGACAAATCCCAATCGGATGCAACTTGGTTTCGGCAAACACGCACAACCTTCTTATGATCCTACCATAACGAGATAGTACAGTTAAAATATTTTACATAAATACACAATAATACATATGCACAAGATTAAAAAATTCTTACATATGTTTGATAGATAGTGCGAGCCCACGAGTGCTTGTAGCCAAATAGAATTCTCGTATCTTGAGCTTCAACCCAAATTCTACCACCATCAAGGTCAGGAATCATGTCATCAACATGAGGAAGGTGGAAACCTTTAACTTTTACTTTGCCATTAGCTTTGGCTTTGCCTTATGTCGGTTGTTGACTTGGCCCACCAACTTCGCTTTGGCTTGTAAATTGACTTGGATGAACCTCATTAGCTTCCTTCTCACTTTCCTCTTCATCTTGCTCATAGTGCTCAACTGTTGTAGTAGGTTCATTGATTACAAGTCGACTACGGTCACCACCACTCTCCCAAGTTATCCCTCTACAATCACCCCCCAAACGCTTTTTGCGACCTTCATCTTTCCCCCGGGGAGGCAGGGTCTGAGGAGTATCAAGACAGTCCTTCCTCCTTCTCTTAGTCACATCATCTTTACTTTTTCTTTTCTTATCTTCCTTGGCTTTTGACCTATATCATAAGGACACGAAATGAATATAAGACATCTCATTTTTAGTATCAGTACCGGCATAGATTCACTTAAACAAACCATGATGGTATGTTGTTCCGGCAATAACTATTAACTTTCGATAATGCCGGTATACATATGTAATTCTCCTGGATACTAAAAGAATACTACCGGTACTATAAAAATAAATCAATAGTATGTCGTAACTGAGTACCGGCATACAATGCAACCAACAATGCATGCCGGAATTGGTGAAAAATTCTTTAGTGTTCCTATAAATTTTAGCTTACTACCGGCATACGCGAGTTAACAAAAAGGAATGCCGTAATACACAGCCGGCATAGTATTCAAGACAATTTTTATGCCGGTACATAACATTGAGTTTCATAGTTTGAAACCGGCATTGCATTCATCATAACATCTAAGCCGTAACTCAATACCGGCACTGAATCTAACCTAGATGGAATGCTGTAACTAAAAACCGGCATAGTATTCATACACAATTCAATGACGGAATCTACTAAAAATCAACTGTTTCGTTCAGGTTTCGCAATTCTAACCTAAACCCATTGCTATAAATCGATTTAGACACTCATAACTGAGTTTAAAATCACCTACCTTCTCACATAATCCATCTTTGCGAGCAGTTGATTGTCCGAGAGTGTTGCTTCTTCTTCTTGCTCTTGAGCAATATTAGGAAGCCTTTGTTTTAATTTATATTCACCAATCAATTGTGAGTTCGATGGGGCTTTTGGTTTCTTTCTTGGAGGCATTGTTATGATTCGGGTAGGTTAATCGACGATTTTTTTTTGAATCGACGAAGAACGGTTGAAGAACGATGTTGTTTTTTTTGAAAAACCTAAACCTAAGAGAGTGCCGGTACTAATTTATAAGAATTGGGGGATATAAGATTTTAGTTTTTGATTTTGAAGTTTTAGGGGAAAGGATATAATAGTCTTTTCATAAAGTTTTTAAATTAACCAAAGGGTATTTTAGTACTTTCATATCAAATGGTCACCCCTTAGCAGAAATCATGGGTTGGGGGAAGTAATCTGTATCCCCTAATTAGATTTGGTATCCCCCAATTCCGCGTTCTTAATAATCTATCATTGTCCTCTCTAAACCGTAATTGTTTCTTCTCCCTCTTTTCATTTTTTTTCATCGAAATTTATCATATTCGATTAGAACCATACGCATCCTTTTTTTTTCGTGTTTTTTTTTTTATGTTTGAAATTGTTAAATCGATTTAAATCAATGAAAAAACAGGGTCAGCAGAACCAGTTACAGTTAGGAAACTAAAAACTCTTAACTGTGATTCAAAAATAATAATTGTTGTTGCGGTTAGGTTTGTAACTGTAGATGGATTCATGGCTGAATTCAACTCTTGTATACCTAACTGTAAAATTTCATGAATTACGACATTTTTTTCAAATGAGTTTACGGTTGGTTTAATTAAGACTAACCCTAATCTGGCCTTAAATTATCCTAAATAAGATTTAGTCAAATCCGTTATACACGTATTTGTAATCTTTACTATTTAAGTGAATGAACTGATCATTACTCGTTAAAGTGAGAAAACACAAATCTTATTTTTTGTTTAAAAAAAGGGTTTCACCTATTTTCCACCCATATTTTTCCTATTTGCCACTCCTATCAAAATATTAAAAGTAATACTACTTTTTAATTTTACATTTTCCTATTTACCACTTATAAAAGTCAAATTAAATTTGACTACTTTTGTAAAAGGAGAAGATGGAGAAGGAGACACAAAATAGAGGGAAGAGAAGAGAGATATTTCTTATTAATGTGTGTATGTTTACAAAGGTTTGGGACTCTATTTATAGAGTTACATACTTGGTGCCCAAGTATTGGGGTCCCAATAAAGTGGGCATCTTCCTAATAAACTTCTGTTTATAACACTCCCCCTAGATGACCACTTTATCTAAGTAATTGCCTCATTAAAACCTTGTCAGGAAAATCCAAAGGGACAAAACCCGATCGAAGGGAAAAGAGTACAATTATGAGAAAACTTATATTAGAGTTGGACATGCATAAGTTGCCTCATTAAAACCCTGACAAGTAAAACCCAGTGGGACAAAACCTTGATGAAAGAAAAAGAGAACAACATGGTAGTTTAGTAAAATACCTTTTACTATGATGCTTCCCCTGATAAGTACTTCAGTTAAATCTTGGCTTGCAAATCTTCGAGTCGACACTTCCCAATTTCGATGAACGAATTTCTTGAATGCTGGAGATAGCAATGCTTTCATGTGAAATTTGTCAGTTGATGAAGTCTTGTTTTGTGTTAGTCTTCTAATGGTAGTGTTCTCGAGTCTTCATGCTTCTTTAAATACATTGAGAACTTGCTTCTTGGATTGCTAGCTTCTCGAAGATGATTTGCAGACGTAGTTGATGTAATTTCTTCAACAAAATGCCAATATGTATTACACTTGCATAGGTGAACAAAAGTTGTGATCATCCGTTATATGGATTAGAATAATATCCAAATTCATAGGAGATTGTTATGTTGATGTGGTCTAACAAAATGACCTACTAAATGGTAGGAATCCACCAAATAATCAAAATCAATACAACTCCCCCTTGGATGACCACCATGTTGAATTTAATTTCCTCACTAAAACCTTGCCAATAAAACCCAACTATAGGGAAAAGAGTACAACTTTTGACGTAAATATGGATGCTAACCCAACTATATGGTTTTTACAGAAGACATGTATCAAAATAATAACTCTAGTCTATCTCAAAAAAGAGTTTAAGCTAGCATAATTCTAACTACAGATTTAAGAAAATAAAAATAAAATAGAACTTATGCTGCTAAAGTGTGGATTTTAGTGTTTTTATAGACTTGTCAAGAGACTTATGAAGCCGATATAATCAACTAATTAATCCGGATTTTTGGTCTTTCACCAAATTTTTGAAAAACACATAAATGATTGTTAAACCTGACGTAATCGAGTCAGATGGCTGCCTATAAATTTAATCCACTTAGGATTAAAAAATATATATTGTTTTCCGACAACATATCTTGTGTGAATGCAATAAGAAGAATTCAAGACTACCACGCAAAATGCATCATTTAGGAAGAACAGAATATTATTGAACCAATCCTAGGGTTTGAGTAAAAATAAAACCCTTCATTCATTTATTCAACGATTATCAAGAGTATAAAGCATAGTTTAGCTAACTTTGCCTATCTGAGTGGTGGTCATGATTTATCCTTGGCAAAGATAAATCAAAGGATGTGGTTCTCCGTGCCACACCCTACAAGTCACACACGTGGTGTTCATTCCAATATTATGAATTAAAAATGAATACTCAAGTCAAGATATGGAATTTAAAAAATTATAACGGGGAGGTTTGAACTCATGACCTATTGTGTCATAAGAGTGGCCTCTAACTATTGTTCCACCTTGGTTGGAATTGATAGAAAAGATAAATCAACAGTGGTTGTTTGTTCAACTTAAATATTAATTAGTATAAGTGTTTTATTAATTAGTATAAGTGATTTGTCTAGAGAGAAGATAAATCTATGGTCATGGTTTGTTCAACTTAAATATTAATTAGTATAAGTGTTTTATTAATTGATGTCTCATTAATTTCTCATGATAAATGATTTATTAATTTTGCATCATAAATATCCCTTAATTAATATTAATACATATCTCTATCAATAAATAATAATTTTGACAAAAATTATTTCAATAGATATTAATGGTGGTGGTGGTAGTAGAGGAAGAAGTAAGTGGTGGAAGCGGTGGAAGGTGTTACTAAGTGGTGGAGGCGGTAACATTAGTTTTGGTTGAAGAAATAGTGGCGCTGGATGGTTTTAATGGCGGTGGTATTGGTTTTTTATTTTTGAATCAAAAATAATAATTTTTTTACATGACGGGTAACATTGTATTGTGAAAAGTATAGTTGGTTGTTTTTGACACGATCAAAAAAGGCGGATAACAAATACTTTTGGGATGATACCAAATCATATAAGACAAAATGGTTGTTTTTGGTACCACTGTTATCTTTGGTAACCGTTAAATGCGCATGATTTTCAGTATTAACAAAAAACATATAGTTGAATAAATTAATTGGCGACCTAAGTTTGTTAAATCTAAACTTTATACATGACGTGTGGGATTAAAAGTTATAAGTGTGCCCAATATTCTACGAGGGATGGAAAATGGTGGTGGTGGAGAAAGAAGTGATATCTGGTTGTTTGTGGTACTGGCCGGTATTGATGAGTAGTAATTGACTATGTTAATTATGTGTTGCTACAAAAGGATAACACTATAAATTAGAAACTAGATTTGTGCCCGTGCTACGCATCGAGCATTTATTTTCTATCTTAAATTGGTGTGCACGGGGCTTCGCCCCGCCCCGTGGCGATGCACTTGCTAATTTAAAGTGCTTGGAGCTTCGCCCCATCCCGTGGAGATGCATTATTAATTTGGTTTGGAGTGACCAATACATAAAATAGGGGGAAATGATAAAAAAACATGCATGAATTTTATTTATTTTTACCTTTCATCTTCCTAGAAATTATGGGTGAAATATGTGGGATTATTTTTCATTTACATATTAATTTGGAAAAAAAAGTCGTAATATGATAGGAATTTGGCTTCCAAACTAAATTTGGACTTCCATAAAATTATAAACACGATAGTTTAGTTTTCCTCCTGAGTTTATTTTTTGCCCGCCTAGAGTAGTTAGTTTTTTATTGTGCGTAGCCTTTGGATGGGTACAAACCAATATTATAACTCTTGGCACGGATACCCTAACTCATTTTTTTCGGAAGGACTAAACCACGCAATCACTTTATTAGTATGCACGGCTCAGTAGTTTGAGGATCAATGAAGTTTTTATCTTTTACCTTTTTTGGACATTTGTAAGAAACACCGTTTCGAAATCTCTCTTTCAAAATTTCCCCACACGTACAGAAAATATTATCAACAGATACGTACATATATTTCGTATCTACACACAAAAAACAATACTACTACACACAAAAATTTGAAACACTTTGTGGAGCTCTCTCCAGCCCTTTGGAAAACCGACCCGTGTATGCTTTTCAATCGACACTTTAAGCTATTCCGTCCTGGGTTATCATAATCCGTAACATTATTCCGTCTTGTGATGCCACATTGTACCGTTTGATTCTTAGTTTCCTAATTTTGTGGATTGGTGATTACATATAGAAATCCCCTTGTCCTCTTTGGAGGACCAATTATAGAGGTTGGCTCGAAGGTTTCTTTGGGTTTGAATCAAACCGATTGATGAACTGCTTTTCTTTCTTGATTTACTTCCAAGAATAGAAGTAAGAGGTGCACTTGCGAAATCTTGATAAGATTGGCCAAAACCATATGAAACATCTTGGTTGGATAATCCATACAATGGATGTGGAGCATTTATGCTATGTAAACCAAAGTGAAGAAGTAGATGCGAGGCATCCATATGATTAGACTAAATATATATGATTAGATTTAATATATCTGAATGGTAACTGTTGTTTAAGATTTGATTAGGAGAAGCTATGGGTTCATGGTTTTCAACATTTATAGCTTGCTCTTTCAAAGATAACTATGTTAAAGTTCGTCGATCTGTTGAGTTGATTTCTTCTATCCACGGCCATCAACGTCCAGTAGCATGCAAATACCTTTAATATCTCAGCTTTGTTAATATTATCAACCAACTTAACGTCGTTTAAATTTTGGCATAAAACTACACCGGTACTGGCCCATCAAAAATATTGATAATCATCACACCAACTAACAATTTTTTTTTATAATTAATGCCTAGATTTCGTGTCAGTTGATATCTTCGTCAAAACAAAGGAGGAAGATGGGGGGGGGGGGGAGAAAATAGAGGGAAGGTAAAAAATTTAGTGTGTCAACGATTTCCTTAAATAATATTTGTCTATAAAGATTTAAACCTTAATTGTCTATAGCGCATTGGAATTGTGTCTTATTGAAATTCTTTAAACCTTAATTCAAGGTTACGTGAATATTATTCAAACGACTTCCTTTTTTTGGTGTGTCAACGATTTCTTTTTTTAGATTTTCACGTGAAATATTTTTTTCTTTTTTATTTATTTATTTAACGGTTTAGACGTGAGTTTTGTCCACCCTTATTAAAGTAAAGTTAAGTGTAGGTGTAAACACGGTGTAACTAAATAATTCAAGTTTAAATTCTAACGTAAGTATTGTCTACCTATTTTTTTCAACATCGTTACTAACGGACAGTTAAGTATTTGATGTATCCAAATTGTAACCAAATTTTAATTATTTTAACCAATAGAGTTATGCCAAGTGTTCTCATCACAGCTTCTGCATTAGAAAAGGCCTTTCTAGGCCAATAGGAAACGAGGGTTTTATCACCGTTTAATGTGAGAGCTTTATTTGTCAAGGCCTTTAAGGAGGAAGATGTGGTTGATCGCATTAATGCTAATATAAACTCGGTTAAAATACATGAAAATTAAGAAGAAGAAAAAAACATTTGGATGTCACGTTATATAATAAATAACACTAAAAACTACATATTTAGTATCAAGGTTTCTCCGTCCAATTGATAAATCTAAGGTTGTATTGAGATCCCGTAAGCAGAGGGTGAGTTGGTCTTGGATTTCTGAATGATAATGAAATGCTCCCTCTCGGTTTTTCCAATGAAAAACGAAACCTTCTAAAAAAAATAATCAATCGAACAACATTTAGATGGAACGTATCACCACCAGTGTAAACTTCTCTGAATTGCTACATATCCAGTGAAATTTCTACAGATTAATCTGGTGATTTTGTCCTACCGTAGTTTTTAACGAGGCATGCAATTAAATCTCTAATAGTGATTTTAAAGGTATTTAATAATTACAAAATTCTCTTATAAGTTTTGTTTATGCAAGTATTGATTTAACTTGGGTTCTTTTATATTTTTGTGTTAAATTGATGACTTTTTAATTTGAATACATGTTTGGTTAACAAACTTTGATACATATAGGGTATTTTATTTGTAAAAAATATGTTAGTCTCTCATTTTCCCCGTTAGCACTTTGTTTCGATCCCGTATTTGTAGACATTATTTGACTAATGTTGGGGTATTTGTTTAATCTCAAGGCCGATTAAACCCAATGTGTGTTATATACATTGAAGGCGACTGAAGTTTGTGTTGGCTCTACCTTGAAACTAATAATTTTTCTTCGGAAGGTTAGTTGAATTTATGTAGATACAAATATCAATATAACTATGCTCTTTAAAACTCCAAATTACTTGAGTAACACTAGATGTGAGAACGTCATTCATGCACTACTTAGCATAGTTGGTGTGAAATCTTTTTATCCACAAATTTCTTCAATTTTATGTTATCAATATGATTGAGAAAGAATCTTACACATGTTTTGATTTACTATTATAAGTTTATTTTTTCAACTCACATGTGTATATCTCAGCCTTCCAATAGCCAAGGGTTCTTCATTTTTTTAACTCTCACATTTGCAAAGAATAAATAAATAGTGTTTATCTATAGTAGGGAAAATATTATGGGTTTTTGCTTCACTCCTTAGAGCCTTAGTTATCAATAATTTCGGAACAAATGTATTCATAAACATCATGGAGTTGGATTGGCAATTTAGGTATATGTACTGTTAGATGAAATATTCTTTTTGAAGTTTGAAATTATAATATGATGGAACAATAAATGGGAAAAAAAATTATTTACTGTAATTTTTATTTTATTTTCATGTTGGCACAACATTATTACTCCGTCCAGATAATAAATTGGAATAACATGCTTAAGTAAGAAAATAAAAAGATCAGGTAACCCATTTTGTTTCCCAAAACCTATTTGAATATCAAAGTAATTACTCAAGAATAAAATAAAGCAAGAGGAATGTGAAAAATATCGTATTAGAGACAAAACATCCCGTACCGTTACGACACGGGTTAAGATCTAGTTTTTCTCATATAACCCATTATAATGACTACAAAACCCTAAAATAAATAGGCTTGGCAATTTATGGTGTCAAGTCTTGGATCCGAAATTGCGTCAATCGAGAAATTAATCCAACCTAGTTGGATTGTATGCCAACCAATCACATATGTCGATATTCCTCTGCAGAGGGGTTCATAACCACCATCGTTTATTTCAATAGCTACCATAAATGAATATCCGACAATCATATTAGCTTATCACGATCTCACACAATTTCCAGTGTACGCATACTTTGAAAAATTCAAAATTTACTGGTACCAGCGCCCACGGGCGTGATAATCTCCCACTATTTAAATAAAGAGATATGAATTTTTAGAATGTGAATCGTATTATGATAGAATCTTTAGCCTATATAAAAATGCATCATGCCTACTAGATGTGATTGAGTTTGCCTTTCCAAACGGCATAATCTTAAAAAACAAAGCTAGATGAAATATTTTTTTTACGCCTAGTAAATGACATCCTTTTTCGATTTGATCAAGATGGGGGAGAAACTGATATAACTTTGAAGTTAATTAATACCAATGTTTGGTAGTGTATATTCTCCCCCTGATTATGGCGGAAATATTATCATCTCATATACGAAAACAAATTTCGTAGAGTATTAATTCGAGGACATATACTCTTAATAATTGCGGGATTTTAAGAGTACCAGTTGGACTGTAGATAATGACTTCAAAAGGCATAGGAAAAATAAAATTGTCCTTAAAAATTGTAGTCTATTTGACATACAAATCTAACATCAACCATGAATTTTGATGGTGACAACCAAAAACATATAAATATGTAAATGAATCTCCAAATAATTCCATGATCTCTAAGGCCAACGAGATAATGATTTAGAGATGGAAACTTTCTTTTTCAAAAATAAAAAAATAAATCCAAGATCAATTTAGTCACTACAAGGACTAATAAAATAGGCTAACAAGCCGGGTGCACCCTTTGATCTTATGTGTCCTTCGGTGTTCCAAAAACAAGTGGAATAGTCCGAATTTTGGAGATTATTATCACGAGGAAACAATAATTGCTCAATATCCCTAAGGAATGCAGCAATTCCTCGTTTTATTGGTATTTGTAATAATAACGATATTTTATATATCCCTTTAAGATTGATAGGGAAAAATTAAACTTAATTGGTTTATTGATTTCTTTGAGAAAATATAGAAATCATTATCGTTATGATTTTTAGAGAAAATCCACTTTATGGTTTTTGTAGATGCATTTTACTACAAACTACATCCGAAGGATATAAATCTTCTTCCCATGCAAGTGAAAGTAAGAGCTTAATAATAGACACAAGGATATACATGGTTCGGTATGAATACCTATGTCCACGGGGTGAAAGGATGATTCTTATTGCTTCAAGGTGTTACAATGGTGTCACTCTCCGAGTTGAACTCTCTTCCTTACTCTATGAACTAATTATCCACTCTCTTTCCCTTTTGTGCGATTACAAGTCTCTCTCTCCAAAATTACAACCTACCTCTCTTGGATACAAGTTCCTCTATTTATAGGGGAGGCTACATACAACCAAACTATGGTATTGGTCACATTACATCTATCTTGAAGTCATGTTGTCGGGCCCGCTCGCTTCGTCTCTTCTTCTATGAATATGGCCGATGTAGTTTGGTTCCTTAGTAGACTCACGTCCGATCCGATCCTTTTGGGTGTTCTCTTGGTGCGATGTCTCCCTTCCAATCTTGTCGTCACTTTTGGATGGCCGATGTGACTCGTATCTTCTCATCCCTTTGACTAACTCTCCTCGTTTGACCAAATATGTCTCGTCTGTTAGCTTTGTCAGAGGTCTGGGTCAAGTCTTGTCCGACAGCTGTAGAGTGATCATGTCTGACCCACGTGATTCCTGAATCCTCGTGCCTGCCAGCCTCAATCCCATGCTTCTTGCTTCTTCCTCCTTGGGTACATCACAACTTAAGATGTTGCCACCTAGCCCTATGGATAATCTACACCTACATTTATGCTCCTTCTTTCGCTCGTGTGGTAGGCACGAGTGGAAGAAATTCATCACATCTTCCCACGTCCCCGTTCATGCCGCGATTTCCTCCATGAAGTCCCCCATTAACTCCCCTTTATGACTTGTAACTGTCGGAGCCGGTCACACTCCTTTCTTCCTTTAAATACCCCGTTTTCCTATTCTCTTTCTTCTACTTTGGCATTTTCTCAATCTCCAGCCGCTGCAACCATTTTCTCTGAGATTCATCATTTTCTTCCTCTGTGAGCCCTTGTCTTTTTGATTCTCTTCCTTCACATCTTCATCACCGGGTGCTACAGTAGCTGCGGTTACGTTTCCGTCGTCCCAACCTTCTTCACCAAATTCTGCGTTTTGCACTACTCACGTCCATGGCTTCTTCTCCCTCAATGACTGAGAAAAAGTGTGTCGATGATGTTTTTTCCGAGATTGATGCTCTTCCTATTGCTTCCATATTTTCATTTGATAGTCCCTCTAAGTACGATGATTGCACCATAAAATCTATCTTTCCTGACGATTCTCCTTCTATTTCGTGCAGGTCCGAGAAAAGGGTGAAAGATCTCTCTGATGAAGAATTCATTGAGCAGTTGAAAGAGAAGTACGATCTCCAAGATTACGAAGTTACCCTGATCTCGGGCCAAAACAACACCTTGAGGAAGTCCGACATGGAGAAGTACGAGCAGTCGGCTGAATGTGTGGTTATCACTCATGGCCAGCTGGAGATAGGCCTCTGTCTCCCTTTGTACAATCCTGATAACCCTTTCTACTACGATATTCTCTCCCAGCTCAAGCATTATCGTGCTCTGGCTCAATGGACTGGCAATACTTTTCGGATTATGGATGAATAGAGAGATCGCCGAGATGGTCATGGCTCCACTTCCAACTGGTCCACCTATAAGCCCTAGGATGCTCCTGAATATACCATTGCCAATTTTATTGTAAACTATCGAGCCGGTACTTCAACCAATGGTGACCTTGCCGGTTTTGCTGCTAGTCCTCATCGTCACAAAAGTATGCCCAAGAATGTTGAAAGGATGATGCTAGATGCCGATCCCATCGGCCAAGGTTCTAACAGGAGACCCCGTCACACCAATGATCCAATTTATCCCCGAGTTCCACTTCT
>JAJJWX010004284.1:0-21183 GCA_023529315.1 Papaver bracteatum | reverse complement strand
TTTTTTTGATAAAGAAAAGATTGAATTAATTTAAGTGAGAATGGTTGTCTCTTTGCTAAGAGACTACAAAACTGTGAGGGAAAATTATTGTGAGGTTGATGTTTATAGCAGTGTTTTTTACAGACTTTGCAACTGCATCTTCTGCTTGATTATTCTCCCCGTCTAACATAAGAAAAGGTGTAACTTAAAAACTTAAACACAAATGTTTAATTTCTCTTAGGATGTTTCTATTCTCCCATTGAATGAGAAGAACATCATCAATGTTGATGGATTGAATAACTAGTTGTGCATCGGGTTCTATGGATTTTGAGAAGGTTTTTATCTTTAGCCCAAACCAAAGCTTCACTTATAGCCATGCTTTCCAGTATTCTGGATTCAAAACTCCATCTGAGAAGCTTCCTTTTGATTCCCTTCACAACTTCCTGTACCTGCGCAAAACAATACCAGTTCAAGTGTATTAGTGTCATGGAAGGAGGCATCAGCATTAATCTTAAGGATATCATGTTCTGTGGTGACCATTCAAAAAGAGAACCAATATTTATTACATGAGTTAGTACTTGGCTAACATTGGAATGAGAGTGCAAATAATAAGTAATTTTGTGCAAAGAAGTTATAGGATTGAGGGTGACTCCCTGAAAAACTACATCACATCTATCCTTCCAAATGACCCATGTAGTAACCATTAGTTTGTTGAGTCTTGCTACATCCTTAAAGATTGTGTCCTCCATAAAACAACTTTCAACCCATTCTGACACACTGAAATGATTGTTGTGGACTACCCCAATCTCCACATTAGAAAGCCTCCAGATCCTCTTAGCATGGTCACAATGAAAGATTAAATGTTCTATAGTTTCTTCACTCCCACCACAGATAACACAGTGAGGGGCAATGTGTTCATCATAAATGGACAATTTATATCTGGTATTATGAAGATCTCTGATGCATTTCCATACAAATAATTTGATTCTATGAGCAGTGCTAGTCCCCCAAAGTGACTTCCAAACTTTGTTTTGTATGAATCTTCCATTAACTTGTGCTGCTAAGGGAGTTAGAGTAAGATGTTTGTATGCACTCTTCACGGAAAATTTACCATCTCTAGCTGGCATCCATAGCATTGTATCCTCCTTAGAAGTATTAAGAAAAATACTCATTATATTCTGGATAGTATTGGCATCAAAGAGATTAAGAAGACGATATTCAGCTAATTGTTTCAGGGAGTATAAGCTCTTCAACGCTAGTTTGATAGAATCAAGAGATCATTTATAAGGGTTGTGGAGTACTCATACCTGGATCCATCTATCTATCCATTTTTGGTTCTCTTTACCATTTTTAATCTCCATGAAGTAATTTTGATTTACTACTTGAATACCTTTAATAATTCCATTCCAGACATAAGAGCCATTGCCAGCCTTGAGGTTACTGATGAAGAATATCACCATTCTTAAAGTATTTGGTTCCCATAATATTAATCCAAAGAGTATTATCTTCTCAGCATAATCTCCATGCAAGCTTAGTGAGGAGAGCCAAGTTAAGCTTTTCAAGATCCCTGAAAATGCTAACCCACCTAATTCTTTAGGTGTATACAGACTTTGTGCCATGCTTTATTGGGTTGAGCCTCTATTAGGGGCTGTGACCGGAAAATTTCCTTGTATAGTGGATAGCTTGTTGATGAGATGAGTAGAAGTTTAAAAGTACCCATTTGATAAATTGGTATTGAATTGAGCACATGATTAATCATGGTGCCTCTACCAGCTTGAGTAAGAGAAGTGGAGGACCAGGAAGTATACCTGAGAGTGAAATTTTCTTCAATAGCTTTGAAAGCCTCTTGCTTGGAATGACCAAGAATTAGTGTAGATCCAAGATATCTTTCTTTAGAAGTCATAGGTTTAACACCCATTAGTTGAGTGATGGAATCAACCATTTCAGGACTAGTCTTCTTTCTGAAGTGAATGGAAGACTTCTCAAAGTTAATAACTTGACCAGATTGAGTACTAAAACTGTGAAGAAGATCTAAAAGATTATTAGCTGAAGTAGTAGTTTCTTGAGTGAAAATCAAGCAGTCATCTGCAAAAAGAAAATGATTAATGGCTGGTGAACCAGCAACCACTTTAATGCCTTTAATGGAGTTATTCTGTTGTGCATTGGAGAGGTGCCTAGACAGAAATTCCATTGCACGAATGAATAAATAAGGAGACAAGGGGTCACCTTGTCTTACCCCTCTAAGGTTAAATTCTTTAGGAGACCATTGAGCATAACTGAAAGAGAATTAGTGCTAATACATTGATAGATGAGAGAACATAAATCATCATTGAAGCCAAATATTCTAAGAACCTTAATCAAGAAGTCCCCACTCAAGTCTGTCAAAAGCTTTTGACATGTCCAACTTTAAATCCATCCATCCTATTTGCCCTATTTTCTTTTTCATAGAGTGTATAATCTCTTGAGCAATGATAGTGTTATCACTGATTAGCCTTCCAGAGACATAGGCAGCTTGATAAGGGGAAATGATCTTCTCCATTAAGGGCTTAAGTCTTTGAACAATAAGCTTAGATATAATCTTATAAGAAGTATTACAAAGACCAATTGGCCTGTAATCTGCAGCACAAGATGGAAAATCTTCTTTGGGATTAAGGAGATATAGGTTTTATTGATTTGTCTCAAAGAAATGCTTAGTTTGAAAACCTGATAACCATTTGACAGACATCACTTCCAACAATGTTCCATTGGCTCTTGTAAAATCCTGAAACCTTTCCTCGGACCTGAGCACTCCGCTAATGCTTTTGAGAGTTTGAAATATTTCCGATGTGTAGGAATAGCTGTGAGTCGAGTATTATCTTCATCGTTAATGATAGAAGGGAGTAGCATAAAAAGATCTTCATTGAGATTTACTGAAATGTATACTTATTCCTTTGAAATGAGAGGTAAGATGTTCTGAAATATCTTTCCTAGTATGTAACCAAATGTTGTTATGATCTTGCAAAGAATCAATGTTGTTCCTTCTTCTTCTTCTGTTAACTTTGGTATGAAAATATTTACTATTATTATCCATATCTTTAATGAACTGGTCCTTGGATTTTTGCTGGTAAAATTCACTTTTAGTCTTGTGCCATTTCTGAAGTTCCTTATTGATGGAGAGAATATGATTATGATTATGATCTGAAGGAGATTGAGCTTTGTATTATATCAAGTTGTTGCGCAACCTCATCAACTTTTGATTAATATTACCAAAATGAGTTTTATTCCAGGAGTGAGAGTTCTTTCCTAGCGAGGTTTAATTTCTTAACAAGCTTGATATCTGAGAACCTATGATGTCTATGTTCCAGGCTTTATCAATAACAGAAGAGCAACTAGCATCATTTAACCAAGTGAGGAAAAACTTAAAAGGCTTCCAGCAATTTGCTATACTAGCATCAGATAAAAGCATTATGGGAGTATGATCACTCCCAACCTGAGTTAAGTGCAACACTTTAGAATTAGGGTAACTTATGTTCCAATTGACATTGCCTAAAGCCATGTCAATCCTAGACCTTCTAATCCCTGTACCTAAGTTGTTGCTGGACCAAGTATAGTCTTTTCCTTCATAACCAATATCTTCCAGACCACAAGTGTTGACAATATTATTAACAAAATCATCAGAAGAGGAAGAAGCTCTAATATTATCATCATAAAGGTGAAAGTTTAAATCACCAATAAGAATCCAAGGTCCACTATGATTTCTACCTATTTGTTCAATGAAGTTCCATTGATCTTGTTTCCTATCAAAGTCAGGAAAACCATACATACAAGTAAGCAGATATTCAGGGCAACTAGGATCATGTTGGACAATGAGGTTAAACATATTGTAGCTAGAATCATGAAGTTCACAAGTAAAGCCATCTTTCCAAAGTATAAGAAGCCCTCCAGATAGACCTATAGGTTCAATAAAAGCTTGATTTGGGTATTGAAAATAAGATATGAGTGATTTACTTTTATTTTTGGGGATTTTGGTCTCACATAGGAAAATTATGTCAGGGTTCTGAGTTCTGACAAGATCAGAAAGATGGTCTCTAGTGGCAGTGGTCTTGAGACCTTGAACATTCCAAGAAATGAGTTTCATAGTACTATTTTAAAAAGGCTTATAACTAGAAGTGAATAGTTGAGGGTGAAAGCAAAAAGAAAGAATAAGAGAATAAAACTGAATTTTTTGATGAGCTTCCTAGTGAGGCAAAAGTTGTATGCAAAAGAATGAAACAAAGAGTGAAAGTGCTGATGCAAACTAGAATTAAATAAAATAAGCAATCTACTAATACCAAAGGGAATTAAAGCAATATACCAAAAAGAAATAGGAATGCTTAAATGGGAAATTAAGAAAGAAGTAAAGGAAGAAAAAGATAAGATTGAGACCTGATCCCCTTTGTGTGAATTCAAATTTTGACTATCTCCAGTTGTGATAACTTGAGTATTTGTTGGGGCAGAGAATGGAATCAAAACACTGCTGTGTGAGGAAGTCTCAGGAGAAATTTGGGAAGTTGATGTGGCCTCTCCAACCCTATGATGCTTTCCAAGTCTGCTATCTTCTTCAGGAATGGTTTCTTCATCTTTAAGAAGAGAGTCCAGGTTGATACTTTCACCATCTTTAGGGGGAACAAAGACCTTAGTTTTGACATACTTTTTCCAATATTCTTCAAAGTTGGAGTCTTGATGGAAGGAGAATCCTTAATTGCAGCAACAATTGAAATATTCTTGCGAATGTTATTTATCTTGCCAACAAAGTAAGGCTTTTCAAGAGATTTCTTCAAGTAAATAGCGGCATCTTTGTGAATGAGCTTTGAGTGATTTATTATATAACACTCAGACAAATACTTCTTGGTTGACGCTCAAAGAAGAACTCTGCCACTTGGTAACTCATGCATTTGTAGAACATTTCACCCCTTCTCAAAGGCATTGAGAGATCAACATTAACACAAACTTTTCACTGGGTATCCACCATGGGTATTGCATCCTTTGGCTCAATAGCGATTACTTCCCCCATAACTTGACCAATTTTAGTGACCGATGTAACATTCATATGTTATGCAGTAGTAGATATTTCAAGTTGAATCGAGAAAGTTTCAAACCCCAATGCTTCTCGGATAAACCATTCCAGAATGTAGTCATGAACAACTAGAAGATGCTTGTTTAGACTCCATGGCCTTTCATCAATCACTTTGTTGAGATGTTCCCATTGATTGAACTTAAAAATCATGGTATTAGGTTCAATTTCAATTATTCTCAAATTTTCAGGCTTAAGAAAGGGCCAAGTGAAAGTGATACCCTTTTTGACCATATCATAACTCATTCGACCTTCGATAATGACTTTTCCAATAGCACTAGCTTCCCAATCATCCTTATCTTCATCTTCCTTATCCTTACCTTTGATTGCTACAACCTCATTAATATCCCCCAGTTCAAGGGTAGCTGTTTTGAACTTATTAACTAGTTCTAACTTGATCACCGATTGAGAAGTATCCATATATATGAGTCTTTGATGAACGTGATATTCAACAGTTAGAGATGATAAACCACAATGGATTGTAATGCTGAGAGTTTTAATATGAAAGTTAGGGTTTCTGGACTGACTAGAAGAGATTTTGCAAAGATGAACTTGATTGTAGGAATATTACTTGATTAATTGCGGATTTTTCGCAGAATCGATAAGGCGTAACAAAAATTTGTGGAAACTTTCTTAGAATGTAAAGAATGGCAGCTGGCTACGGTCAAAATTAGCAGCCAAATAAGGAAACCGATTAACCTGAAAAGAGTGACTTTTAGGATTTTGAATTTTTTTGAAAAAATTGATGGGCGGGATGGAGTACTACCTAGTTCAACTGAGTTGCAAACGATCCAAAACTTCCTCATCACATCACCATTAGCAAAAGCAGTGATTCCATTCTTGTTTGAGCCCTTAAGCAAAAGCTTGTTCAAATACTCAGCAAAAGCTATAAACACAACAACAAAAGAGGCAAAAGCCATTAGAGAGTAGTAAAAATATGAAACACATAAAAGGGAAATCAGAAACAAGTTAACAGGCCATGAAAAGGGAAGTTAAACAACAGACTTATAAAAGGAAATTGAGTAAAATTTAGAATTGTAAACTTAAAATCATTAAGCAAATGCTAGTATGAGTGAGAGATGTAGAAATCAGAGTAAACAGATGAGATCTCGAGAAATCATTTTCAACTGAGTTAACTCGCTTTGTCGCAAGGATATACTAGATTGGTAACCCCAAAACAGTCTTGCACCCCATTAGTAGCGATGTAAAAGAATTAGGTTTTTTTCTTGTTTTATTTTGTGTTAATGTAGCTACTGCAGAACTTTGTACGATTTGTAATGATTTCTTCTAAGGAAAATATATCTTATCCTGGATATTTGCGACGAAAATATAGAAAATCTGGCAAGCTTGAAATTTGGAGGGAGGCCAAATTTGGATGGTTCCGACCTATGTCAAGGGAAGTTGCCAAGCCCGGCCCGATATATTGAAATGAGTCGGATAACAAAATGTTCCACCTGTTGAGGAGAAACGGTACTGGCAACTGTACCTACTCCATTTACATGTAGATTTATTCTGCTCTCTGTACACGCAGAGCTTGATATTGTTGATAAGATGATTCCTCGTTCGAAAACATGGCTTTTGGCTGCTCAATTCGAGATATATGGTGGAAGAATCTCACGACTGCAAAATATGAGGCAATGCAATGCGCAATGGCACTTAAAAGATAGGATATTCAAAGAAATATGTTGATATTGAGGTGCATCTCTGCAACATGGATCGCCACAAACCTTGTATGTGGAAACACTACAAGAAACTTAATATATTGCAAAACCCTATAGCTGTGGCATAAACCCTTCTAGTGTCGCGACAACCTTGTAGCAAGAAGTCTTTTTGCAAAGACCAATCTTATTGTTGCAGAAGAGATTATACTTTTTTCCACACTCTTTTCATATTATTGCTATAGTTGTGTGGAAAAAGTTTCATTTTGCAGCAGTAAATTATAACTTTTAGATGCAGCAGAAAAGTATTGTGGCTAAAAAAATTCTTTTGCAACACCTATATTGAAGGTGTGGCAATATATGGTGTAGTAGCTATATTTTCTTGTAGTGAAACTATTAAGCTTGGATTAAATTCGCTGACATAGAGATATCTTTGGGTGAGACTGAACGGACCCGAGCAATAATTGAGCTTGCAACAGAAAAACATCACTTGGATATGCCAGAACTGCCGTGGAAGGCATACATCAATTTCGAGATTTCAGAATATGAAAGACACCGGCCACCAGGGCACTATGTGACGAGAAGCTGCTAGTCGGCACCACCCAATAATGCTGAGGGTGGGAACGCATTTATTTTTGTTAAAGGGGAAAATGAGAATGATATATAGAGGAAGATAATGAAAATCTTTTAGAGCATAAGAAGTGGTGTCTTGCTAAAGCTAGAGAGATGTTCCACAGACCCCTCTTTAAACAATACAGAGAAAAATGCAACTGAGATAAAAGAGGAGAGCTACGGCTTTTGGGAGAGTGGTTGCGTATGGAGAGAAAATTTGGCAGTAAATTACAAGCTGAAGAAGAGGAAAGATATTTCTCCCAATGACGGTCCAACTACTTACTTACAAAAGTATTACGAGTTTATACAACATACTTCCTAAGGAAACTTCGGCTCCAAATCTTAAGATTTCGGAAGCTGCATACAAGTGGAAATGAAGGATGTTGGATGATAACGAGGACTAAAGCACCATTAGTGAAGTCAACTTTGAGTTAGGACTGATTGACGGTCAACTGATCATCTGTTGAGTCAACCGTTTGACTGGGATTTATTGGGCACCTAACTCAAAGTTAGACAAAATTAGGCACCAAACGCAAATGCATACCATTTTATGGTCATCTAAGTCAAAATATCCCTTAGTGAAGTAACCAGTTGCATATGTAGGAATTACTAAAGCAAGAAATGGACGCAACTTTAATTGCATGAGCTGTAAATGAATAAGTACTCATCTTTATGAAAAGATGAAGAGCCCCCTTTTTACATTATTTAGTTAAAAAAGTTGTTTCATCTTTATAAAACCCAAATTCTTTCTTCTTCCTTTTCTCCTCCCTTCTCAAAAAAAAAAAACCCAAGAGTTGTTTCATCTTTCTTGCTCAGATTTGGTCTTTTTAGACCAGATTTGAGCAAGGATTTCTTTTTCTTTTATAGTTTTAGATAATAGTTATCGAATAAGATGTATCTACATTATTTCTTGTGTCTTTCGACATGTTTCTTCGCCGTTTTGGGGCGATTTTTCTTCGTCGTTGTGGGGCGAGTTCTTCAATCTTTGATGGCTGGTTCGTGGCTTGCTTCTCTCGATTCAAAAACATCAACGATTCAACACTCCTTCCTTTCAGGAGCATATCTTATCATAGAAGAATACAATCAAATCAAATGGTTGGAATTATTTCCGGATTATACCATCATCTTTCCCTTCTACATAATCAAAAATCGGGTATCTCTCGCTGTTTATCGCTTTTCTCTTCGCGATCTACTTGTAGTTGATATCCTTATTTGTATTAGGGTTTTGATTATCTTGATATTTTTTGATGTTTTTGTTAATCTTGTAAACGAACATGTAATCACTATTTTGATTTGAATGAATTGAGATTTGTTGATTGACCAAAAAAAAAAAAAGTTAAAAAAAATATCTCCATTCATAAAAAAAATAAAAATAAAATTCAAACAAACAAACTCTTGCTAAATAATTTAGTCCGGATAATGCATGACAAACACCTTTTATAATCAAAGTTGAAGTAAAAAATCACACCTTTTGTTTGATCGAAAGGAATAACAATTAATTGAGAGGAGGAACACAAGATACCACAAGGAGCAAAAACCAAACTAACAAACAACAAAACAGAAAAAAATAAAAAACGAAAACAACAAGAGAAATTAAGAAACTAACTTACAAGGATATGATCCAGTTGAAAATTTGATTAATGACTCTTTTCTTCTCCCTACGATCCTCAATAAAGAGTACGCATTTTCTTTCTTTTTTTTTGTGCGCAAATTCTTCGATCCCTTTTATTTTCCCATTTTTCTTCAATAACCATTTTATAACATCCCTTCAAACAAGAAGCCAGGTAAACTCTCTGCTTGGATATCATCAACTGGTTCATTCTTCACCTGTGCAACTGGTGTAGGTCCTTCCTTGTCTTCTGCTTTCTTCTGAAGTTTCTCAATCCGCCCACTGATGTAATCTTTCTCGATATCATTATAACGGCCTCTAAGCCAACTAACGTTAAATCCAAGTTTTTCAGCTAATATTATTTTTGAGTCCCACGAATCAATCAGTTCAGTAGACACATCTATGTAACGGCAGCGATACATATCAAGAACGGTATTCATTACATCAGTAACAATAGTTACTAAGCTATTATATGACGTTGCTGTCAAAACTTTGGTCGAAGCAATGTGCCCATATTTCAACCAGATCTTTCTATATAACGATGCTTGTCTTCTCAAAACACTAAAGCCTCCAACTATGTCATGATTCTCATCATAGAAAACAACTCCTTCGTCTTTCTCGAAGGGTTTTCCGGCATCTGGATACACCACTGTTTCAGAGTTAACCATTGGAGTACTAGAGTCCACCTAAAGAGACCAAAAATTAGTTTATTATATTAAGTACAAGATGAGTACATGGTATTGTGTATGTACTAACAAAAGAAAAATTAAACTGATCAACATTACATTAATATTAGAATCATTAGGCAACCGACCGAAATCTCAACTTTAAGTATACAAGTATCTTGCACAATAAATCCTTTGCCAGGGTCATGGAGATCGGACATAGGCATCATATTTGAAAACCCCAACATTTGGCACCGACGAATACGTGTTTTGCATCTGTATATTGAATAAGTTTCGTAGTTAGTGAAATCCGAAGCAAAACAGATCCAATGGCTATTTATGTTGCTCATTTTGGCAGAAAAAAGAGTGGAAGAAGTCTGGAACATAACAAATGTATACCCCATGTCACTGTTTTCTTGTGATTTTTTGATTAAAAACGGTCCAAGCTGAATTCAGCATAAGGAGATTTGTTCCCCAAACCCTTAGACATAAGATACATCCCAAACTGTCCATTGAAACCTTTCGGGTATATCTTTATCCACCTAATGAAAAAGTATATGCAAACATTAGTATTATGTCGGAATGATCCATCGATATAGAACATCTGAGACCACAAACATAAACAAACAAAGTGCAACATGAGGATGTAGTGCACGTACCAAGTACAACCACCCGCCACAAAATAACTAGAACGATGAGTTTCTTTGTCGTTCAAGCTAGAAAAGTTCTCAATCGTCCAGATGAATTTAGTAGACTCTAATGGACTCATGAGAATGGAATTCGCCATTGTTTACAAACCTTTTGATAAGAAATAACAAAAAAAAGTCATTCCAAAAATTCAATTCCTATATGAAACAATCACCTTTGAGAATCAAAGCCGCAATAGAATTAATTTCTTGAACCTAATATGCTGTAAGAAGTCCAATTGTTTGATACTAAATACTCAAAAAATAAACAAAAACCATGATAATGGATTAGTATAGAACTCAAAAATATTTTTAGAACTCGATCCGGTTAGTATTTGAAATCATTTCAAAATTTAGGCAAACGCATACCGGAAAGCAACCTAAAATTAGTACTTAAAAAAATGAGATTAGAAGAGAACCGAAACACCAGATGCCCAATTAAAAACGCTCCAAACTCACGTTTCAACATTTAACCTTTTACCAGTCTATGATACCATACCATAAATGATATAGCCAATTGTAAAAAACATAAACGATCAACCCCAACCCAAAAGCATAAACAGTCTGAACATTGCAAAGAAAAACAAAAACCTTGACAAGCTTAATTCTAACTTAGAAAAACTCAGAGAATAGAAACTGGTGAATGTCTTCCACAGAAACAATGGAAGATTTGTGTTTATTATTTATACTCAGAGAGATTACAAAATCAGATGCGAAATTTAAGAAGGTAGATTCAAAACAGTTTTATGAGATCCGTGTTAATAGTCGCACATTATTGTTACCGACTGATCGGGTATCATGGCTAACATGTTGTTGCAGTTGGAGAGTCTTCTGGGCTTTGCATGTGTTGTATCCTTGACACTCCCCTCAAGCTGAGCCCGAGGGGACTAATGCTCAACTTGTCACGGATGTATTGGAACCCGGGAGATGCTAAACCTTTTGTAAACACATCAGCTAGTCGGTCTTTGAGCCGATAAACTTCACCAAAAGAAGTTTTGTCGCTTACTCTTTCTCTAACGAAATGATAGTCTATTTCGATGTGCTTAGTTCGTGCATGAAACACAGGATTGGCCGTGAGATAAGTGGCCCCTAAGTTATCACACCACAACGTTGGAATGGAAGGCTTAATACCCAATTCTTGAAGAAGAGATTGTATCCAGATGAGCTCCGATGTAGCTATGGCAACTCCACGATATTCGCCCGTGCTAGACTTGGAGACAGTTTTTTTGTTTTCTAGCACTCCAGGAAATGAGATTTCCACCAAAGTAAATACAATACCCACTTGTAGACCTACGATCATCTAGGCTACCTGCCCAGTCGGCATCTGAGTATGCATGGATAGAATAATCAGAACTTGGTCTCAGAAACAAACCATAATCGATAGTATTCTTTAGATAACGGAGTATCCGTTTAACCAGATCCCAATGCTCAATGAATGGCTCATGCATATACTGGCAAACTTTGTTTACGGAATCGAAATATCCTGGTCGAGTGATATGAAGATACTCAATGCACCCACAACACTTCAGACAAAGTCGGATCTTCAAACTTTCGAGAACCAAATTTTTGAATCTTTGCATTGGCAGGCAGTGGAGTACATACCGGTTTTATGCCTTCCATTTTTGTACGCCGTAGTAAGTCAGCAACATACTTCCTTTGTGTGAGTACTAAATTCTGATCTTGTTTAAGGACTTCGACTCCCAAGAAGTAAGACAAATCACCCATATCTTTGACAGCAAAAACTGAGCTTAGTTCTTGAATAAGATTATTGATCTCATGCAGAGTCGAATCCAGTAAATTCTGATATCGTCAACATAAATAAGAACATAAGTAATGGAGCTGGAGGTTTTAAAATAAACAGGAGTCACAAAGAATCAAGCAAGAAACCAAGGTGAAGAAGATATCCACTTAGTCGAGAACCAAGCACGTGGTGCTTGCTTCAAATTGAAAGCGATTTATGCAATTTGCAAACATGGTTCGGATAATTAGGGTCGACATATAGTCGCAGGTTGCTTCATGTAAACCTCCTCCAAAACACCATGTAAGAACGCATTTTCTACATCCAACCGCCAAGAGACCACTTGTTCATTACTCGCAATCGAGAGAACCAGCCAATCGCATAAGGTTTTATCACGGACTAAAGGTTTCTCCATAGTCCAGCCCCTCTTGTTGGTGAAACCCTTCGCCACCAATCGTGCCTTATGACGATCAATACTACCATCCGGTTTTGCTTAACGCGATACACCCATTTTGATCCTACGACATTCATACCATCTTCGTATTTTTACCGGCCCAAGTTCCATTTCTTAGTAGAGCATTTATTTGCTCGTCCATTGCCTTTCTCCACTTGGGATTGGTACATGCTTTGGAATAACACGAGGATCCATAAAATCATCATCATGTAACGGGTGCTTGGTAGTATTCGACACAACTTCAGACGGGTTTAGTAATACCCGCTTAGCTCACGTCAGATTGTATGGCCCCGATGTTGATCCGTGGTTTGAATTGATGTATCAGTATTCTGATCATCGTTGACTGACAAAGTAGGTGAAGGTGCATTCGCTGTAGCTTGTGTTTGTGAAGTTTCAAGTTGCAGATAGTGCAGACTCAAACAAAGACGAATCGGGTGATGCCGATTGTATGAAGTTGGCGGATTCTGCTGTGCTAATTGAGGAGCCACTAGAAGACGAGGCTTGAACATTGCAGATGATAAGAACTGCGTACTTGTGGACGCAACATCTTGACAATTCACAGAAGCTGGCTGCTGAGGAGAGGCGAATGGGAATGAGTTTTCAACAAAGCGAACATGCCTAGAAATGTATTTTCTATTAGTTGGACGATGCAGACACACATAGCCTTTGTGGCATTGTTGCACTTAGAAAGACGCAAGGTAATGACCTAGGCTCTAGCTTGTTTGAGTTATATGGACGAAGACAAGGATACGCTAAGCAACCAAATACTGTAAAAAGAGTAACTGCCCTTTGAAAATAACAACTCAAGTGGTGTTTTCGACTGCATACGATTTGGGTATTCTATTGATTAGATAACAAGCAGAGAGAATGCTTCGGGCCAATAATCTTTTGGCATTTTAGCTTGAAATAGCAATGCTAGGCCACTCTCGCTTATGTGCCTAATTCTCCTCTCAAAGAATCCCATTTTGAGTCGATGTATGGGGACATGAAAAACGATGTTGGACTCTACAGCTTGTTCAAGTAAGAAGTGAACTTTTTATATTCAAGAGCATTATCCTGACTGAAATATCTTTATTTTATGCTCAGTGAGGTTTTCAATTTGTTTATGAAACCGATGAAAGTAGTTAAGGCATCTGATCACAGTACCAAAGGAAAAATCCGTAAAGTGTGAGAAAACATCCATAAAAAGTATATAATAACGAAAACCATTTATTGAAGAATGAGGAGACACCCAAATGTCAGAAACAATTAAGCTTAAAGGCTTACTGAAAAGTTGTAGAGCTAATCGAAATGGAAGTTTTGCACTTTTACTGATATGACAAGAATGACAATGTTCAAACTTGTTATTTTTAACTTGAAGGGAAAAAATTGCGTATTATTCTAGACACAGTACTGAGCATGGGATGGCCTAAACGCTGGTGCCATACGGGTAGACTAGCAGAGACGAAAGACTTAGGAGAAATTGAACCATTCATGCCACCTACTCCATCAAAGATGTATAACCCATTCCTATTCCTCCCCGCAGCTAGAAACACGCCCGTGGAATTGTCCTTCACAACAAAGAAACCCGTGTGAAACTCAAAATAAACATTGTTATCTTTGCAAAACTGATAGACCGAAAGCAGATTAGTCTTGATTTGTGGCACATGAAAGATGTTATTTAATCGATAGCAACGAGAATTATGAGTAAATGACGCTGAACCAGTATTTTTTATCTCTAAAGAATTACCATTACCAACTTTTACTTGATCTGTACCATCATATTCATGAGGTATACTCAAGTTTCGGATATCAGCAATCAAATGATGGGTGGCACCAAGATTACCACCCATTGTGTTTCAACAGATTCTCCGTAATGCAATATAAGTTTGTGAAGTTCTTTGTTTTGATTTGTCTTGCTCCTTTCATAATAAAACCAGAACGATCCGCAGCAGTGGTTTCGCTTTCTGCATATTTGGCATTGTAGTTCTCGTGTACAAAGTTCCGTTGTGGTGGTTGAGGTTGATGATTGTTATTGTTGTTTGGTGGTGGCTCCTACGGGTTGTTTGTTGAACCTTCTAGGTTCATTCCCTCGCTTGAAGATGCTATGTTTGGAGGACACAATATTTGCTATTGGTTGTTGTATCTGTGCAAGTTGTTGTTCAAGCCTCATCTCAAAAGTGAGAAGATGTGCAAGTGAAGGTTGCTATATCCATGTCATCAATGGTGCTTAAGGCAACCACAATTGGATCGTATGACTGATTCAATCCATTGCTAATGGATCAAGTTTCATTTCATCAATGGACATCAGATACCCAGTTTTCGCAAGCTGAGCAAACAGACTTTTTAGCATCATTCAAATAAACTTTCAAACTCTTGTTACCTTTGTTCAAGTTGTGCAGCTTGCTTTTTAAGGCTCATTTGATGAGCTTTAGTTTTCTTGCAAACTCTGTCTCTAATGTGTCCCATACTTTTTAGATGTCTCAAGCCCTGCCACCTTCCAAGAACTTCAGATGTTAAAGTAGAATTTAGCCACCCTACTAGCAGAGTCCTGAGCTTCAAAGTCGTTGAAATGGATTGATTTCTTCACTTTCCTAAGAGTTCTGCTTGGTTTTGCCTTGGTTCCATCAACATAACCAGTTAGTCCATATCCTTTGAGGATAGGCTTGAACTGGCTTTCCAAAGAAGATGATTGGTTTCAAAGATGCTTCAATGTTACTAGGTGATGTATTTGGATCTGTCAAGATTATTGGTGTTTGTCGCCATTGAAGTTGTATTTGGGTATTGATTGTTGATTTTTTTTTTTTGTGGTTTAGGTTTTTTTTTTTTTTGCGATGAAAGGACTTGCCATTTTACCAACTCGAGAATAGAAATCGGTGAATGTCTTCCTACTGTAAACAATGGAAGATTTGTGTTTATTATTTATACTCAGAGAGATTACAAAATCAGATGCGAAATTTAAGAAGGTAGATTCAAAAACAGTTTATGAGATCCGTGTTAATAGTCGCACATTATTGTTACTCACTGGAATGGTATCATGGCTAACATGTTGTTGCAGTTGAGAGTCTTCTGGGCTTTGCTGTGTTGTATCCTTGACAGAAAAGAAGAGATTACAGATCCACGGAACAACGACGATAATCAAACATATGGCTAATTTATGGATCAGGGAGAGTGGAATACCTGGAAATTTAGATGCGATTCGGATCGAGAGATTTGTTGTAATTCGGGGTTCATGCAATTATTAGGGTTTGTGTTTGGTGGTGTGCGGGGGGAAACTCGATCAAATACACAACTTTTTCTAAAAAAAAGACGTCTTCGGTCCTTGCAGATAAGACGATTGGTCCATGCTCCGGGCACAAGCACAGTTTTGATAAGCCAGACTTTGTGGACACACTGCATATTCATGAGAGGTGTGATTTTACATGTGTGTCGGGTATATATGTGAAGCGGCAAGAGAACATCAGCGAGGTTTAAAATTCTAGCATCATTTTGGTGCAGCCTGGCGCGTTCTATTAACAAAGTGCTCCAGCAGCAGTTGAGGAGAAACGGTAATGGCATTATGGCAACTGTACCTACCACATCATAACTTGGTTGAAGACGTATGTTGTTGAGTTTGAGAAGCTAGGTGGGAAAAATCTTAATTGTATTGATCACAAGTTAATTTACACACTAAGCTCTGTACAAATACTCGAAGTTTCCAACACAGCCTATGTTTCGCTCACACTTCTCTCACAACTCTCACCTACTGACCGTACTCCACTCGACCACTCAACTCTCACTTGATCGGTGTTTAGAAATAAGGGAAACACTCTCTATTTATAGTAACCTATAGAATTATCTAGAGACTTGACTAAGCTTAGCTAGGATGTTAACTACCAAACTGCTCTAGATTATTCTAGCACCATGTGACTAATTTACTTATTTTAGATTTTTCTAGAGAGCCTACTATAATTGACTCTAGATAGTTCTAGGAAATTTATCGTATCCTAATTTTATTAGTAACTAATTCATTTCTAGATTTCTCTAGATTAGTCAAGTCGGTGGTGTAACTTCAACACTCCCCCTAAACACCGACTTTCTTACTTATCTCACTTGCATAGCTAAACCGGCTGGGCAGACATCTTTCGCATTTGACTTTTGATTCCACTTTTGCCTCGTTAATCGTGTGCCTTCTCCTTTTTCTAGTGCTAACTCTTGTTTGGTTCTTGAAATATTACATTCTTGGGTAGTTATTCTTTGCGGACAACGTTCTCTACATGTTCTCTGTCTTGCATCTTCTTCTTTGATCGTGGAAGTTAACTTAGCTTCCTGTGTGTCCCCATCTTGTTGCTTTTGATATCCTAAAAACAGTGGTTTTTCAACTTCAAATTTCTTTGAATGTGGAAGTATCGCCTCCTGTTTCGGCCAGCATGACGAGGCTTTATTGAACATCTCATTTCCTGAGATATAACCTTTATCATTCGTCTGATCAATAACATTTTCTTTAGCGTCCATTATGGAACCTAATGCTTGCCTTACTTTATCAACGACATGCCCATCATATTCCTTTGTGATATCCACAATTGCATATTTTTCATGCCTTGTTTTATTAGCGGATACGTGATGTATCTCTTCGGGCTGGAATAGATGAGAGACAATCGTAGCCTTACCAATCTGTGTTGTTGGTATTCCTGATTTGTCTTTCGTCCTCACTGCATGATTTTCTTTATCTTCACATGTGTCAGGAAACATCTCTTCGACTCCATTGATGTGATCGCAGCACGGGGAATCGTCGATCCAGTCGTTATCATACTTCACTCCTCCACTGTCAAAAATTGCAGCTAATGCTTCTTCAGTTCCAGGATTGTCGAAGTCTATTTCTAGCTCTTCGACCATTTCAGTTAGGGCGAACGATGCCTGCATGTCCCATTCTTCTTCACTATCAACTTGGCAACTATCAACTGTTACCAAATTTCCTTCATTCGATTTCTTTTTCTTAAACCAACAATCTTTGGACAAATGACCGAACTTGCCGCATTGGTAACACGTATGGTCTTGTCCTCCATCAGACTCACCTGATGAATCTTATGAATACTTACTCCTTTGAGCTCCCCCTGGACGAGAGTTCTTCTCCTGCGGATACTTAAGTCCGCCTCTCTTGTCTTTCTTTCTGAATTTTCCCTTACTTTCGCTATTAAAGAGTTCCCCCTCTTCGTCTCTTACAGAGATACTGGTAAATCTTTTTAGCTGAGTCTCTTGAGCTACTAATAGATTTTCTATCTCTGTAAGGGAAGGTTTATTCTGCCACCCTTGTGTACAAGTGACATGAAACTGGTACTCCGGTCTTAACCCGTTTACTATTATTCTTTAATAATTTTTTCTTCCTAAATCTTATTTGCTTTTGATCTAGCAAAGATATTTCTTTTGCTAAATTTCTCATTTTCATAAAATATTGGTTAATCAAACAATCTTGTCTTTCTTTGAGTTCAATCAACTCACTTTCCAGCAGTTGGACATTTCGAGCATCGTTCTTCCTTGAGAACAACTTGTTGAGAGCATCCCATGCTTCCTTCGGCGTGGCTGCATCCTCAATGTGATCCAATAACTCATCCTCGATGGTTATTTTGATAACGTACATCTCTTTCCCAACTTTCATACGCCATTTCCTCACAGCTGATGTATCTTCCTTTGGTGGTGATTTTGTATCACTACCACCAACAACCTCTCAGAGGTCATGTCCCTCTAAATAGGACTTAATACGCGACTGCCAATACTTGTGGTTTGTGTGGTTGAGCCTAACAACTCCGGCCGCGTTAATTAGATCCGCCATCGTGATCCTTGCGACACCCTATCCCAAATTCTATGGTTCCCGACCAACAAACTCACAGTCCTCCTCGACTGTATACTCTATCACGAATATGATCTCAGCTTCGCGGCGTCACTGACCCGCCTCTCGATGCAAATGTTGAGTTTGAGAAGCTAGATGGGAAAAATCACTCTTGTGAAAAATCTTAATTGTATTGATCACAAGTTAATTTACACACTAAGCTCTGTACAAATACTCGAAGTTTCCAACACAGCCTATGTTTCCCTCACACTTCTCTCACAACTCTCACTTACTGACCGTACTCCACTCGACCACTCAACTCTCACTTGATCGGTGTTTAGAAATGAGGGAAACACTCTCTATTTATAGTAACCTATAGAATTATCTAGAGACTTGACTAAGATTAGATAGGATGTTGACTACCAAACTACTCTAGATTATTCTAGCACCATGTGACTAATTTACTTATTTTAGATTTTTCTAAAGAGCCTACTATAATTGACTCTAGATAGTTCTAGGAAATTTATCGTATCCTAATTTTATTAGTAACTAATTCATTTCTAGAATTCTCTAGATTAGTCAAGTCGGTGGTGTAACTTCAACATATGTTAACTTACCACGTGTTTCTGTCCATGGTTATGGTAGTCATAAAATGTAGGTACGTGTTTTACTCCAATCGGACTTGATTCCGATCTGTAGCCGCCTTAAATTGATGGTGCTAGGAAAATTTAAAACAAAGGGTGATTTTATCGCTGCCATTAGAATTTTGATTATCTTATATTTTGATGTTTTTATTATATTTAAAACAAAGGGTGATTTTATCGCCGCCATTAGAATTTTGATTATCTTATATTTTGATGTTTTTATTATATATTCTTGTAAATAAATAACCGAACAAATATTTGAATTTGAATAAATTGAAATATGTTTGTGGATATTTGAATTTGAATAAAAAGAATGCAAGCTATACTTAAAAAAGCTAGTTACAAACTAACATTCATGTCTATGAATGAACACACATAAAATGGTCAAATAGATTTCTACAAAAGAAAGAACGCTAATAGTTTATCATAATAAATTTCTCGCCATCTACCACGATAATAGTTTATCATAATAGACAGGAAACAGTAAGCATTCAAGTCATCACTTCATAACATCCCTTCGAAAATGAAACCAGGTAAACTCTCTTTAGATTCATCTGTCTCGTTCTTCACCTTCACCTTTGAAGACCCTAAGTTTGCTTCTTCTTGTGCGGCTTCCTTCATAACTTTCTGAATCTTCCAATAATTGGAATCTTCCTTAACATTATTAAAACCGCACCTTAGCCAACTAACGTTGAACTTGAGCTTCTCTGCCAAGCTTATTTTACCCTCCCAGGCATCAATCATTTCAGCAGACACCTCAATTAAAGGGCAACGATACATATCCACAACTGAATTCGTTATATCACTAACCAGAGTGACTATACTATGGTACGAAGGCCCTGGAATAACTTTTGTGGTATGTATATGCCCATATTTCAACCAGATTTTTTTGTATAAACGTACTTATCTTTTCAAAACACTAAAGCCTCCAACGGATTCAAAATTTTCATAATGGAAAACGACCTCTTCATCTTCTTGAAATGGTTTGCCAGCGGGGGTATATTTCCTCTTCTTCATCAGTCGAGGCCACATTAATATTATTGTATTAGGGTCATGGAGTTCAGAAAGAAGCAAAATTCGAAATCCACGGCTTCTAGTACCATCAAATTTGTGTACTGCATCTGTGGATCACAAAAGCTTTGGAATTATTATTATGGCCAATTTTAAGCGAAAATGGAAATAAAAATATTTAATGCATCATTAGCATAGGGAAATGATCTGAATCCGAGGCAAGATAGTTCTGGCCAGTCTTTCCCTCGATATGATTCCCTACCCAAAAGGAATAAAACAAAGAAGTCGTGTTTCTCTTCTTGCTATTTTTGTGTGATCTTTTTGATTAAAAATGGCCAACAGGATAATAAGATGCATCACGATCTTTCGGATAAATCATCAGTGACCACCTAAATAAAAAGTTAGATTTCAGCAGTCAGCAGTATTCATAATCTCATGCATTCACTCAAGTAAACAACAAGAATGAGTAAGTAGTTGTCATATACCAGTATCACCCACAGAGAAACTATCAGAAGAATAAGTTTCTTGAATTTAGAAGTGGATGATGAGTTCATGATGATGGTATTCGCAACTTCGATAAGCTTCAAATAAAAACGAAAACCATATTTTATGAAAAAGATCTACATCATGCAGTTATATATAGAAGTAAGTAACAGTGAGATACCAAGAAATGAAACGTTTAGTTTTGTCCTTAGGAAAAGTAACCACTTCGAATGTCTTCCAAAACCCATTGGAAAACTAACTCAGGGAAGATGGAGAGGTAGATTAATTAGTTCCCATTATGAGTTGAGTGATAAATTTCCGAACCATGAAATTAGTAAGCCACCCAAACCGAGAGAAATCTCGCGGGTAATTGATTCAACAGTTGACTGTGAAAACCAGCCCCACTGCAGGACATGCCTTTTACGAGCAACTTTACGCCATGTCTTCAAAATACGGGTTCAATCGTACTGTTTAATTCTGAATTCATCTGAATAAGGGACACAATATAGTCTCGAATTAGCGAGTGGTAACCAATAAGGATGTACAAACAGCCAGTGATAACGTAGAACAACAAGATTTTTTTCTTGCTGAGAAAATAACTTCATTTAATAAACCAGAGAAATTTGGTAGTAATGACTTGGAACAAAACATATTCATGACTCATGAGTGAATAATCCCCATCAGCACCTGGCTTGACTTTAAAACAAGTACAAGACAAACTCATGCAAAGTAGAAAAAACAAGACTTTCTAAATCTTTCAGATACCG
>JAJJWX010004283.1:0-40770 GCA_023529315.1 Papaver bracteatum | reverse complement strand
TATGAATGTTGTTATATAGTAATTCACTATCTTTATGTTATGAGTTGTTAAAGTCTAAAGGTGGTCACTACTCTTTGCACACAAATGTTGTGGTTTTGATTCTCGTCACTACTCTTTGGTCTGTTTGTCCTAAAGAGTTGGATGTTTTTTAACTTTGACAACTGTTATTTGGTAAAGGTAGTAAAACATGCCACCTTTCACAACTTTAAAAATATGAGTTGTAAAGTTACAGTTGTAGATAACTGTTTTTCCGTAGTGTCAACGTTGCCCAAGTAGCACCAGTCCACTAATTGCGCCCAACTTCCCAATGTCGTCATGAAATTACCCGGTCCAACCAATTGCGCCCAACGTCGCCCAATTCACGCCAGCTAGCACGCTGCTTCCCCACCTTGCGCTGTCCCGCAAGCCAAGACGCCGTTTCCCAACTCAATTCACGCCATCTAGCACGATCATCTTCCCATTTTTGCGCCGGTCCTCCAGCTAGCGCGCTCAGTTTCCCAACTCGCAACAACTTCTCAATGCGCCAGCTTCCTGTCTCACGACGCTAACTTCCCCATTGTCAGCCTCCCGATTTTAGCAAAAGCGCCGGTAGGCAAGGATTCCAAATCCTATTTATAAAAAAGGTCAGACAAGCCTCCTCAATTCTCTTTACGATTTGCTGTTGATAATTTGTCACCATCTTATGCTTACCTCACAACAAAGCTCATGTTCCGAGCTAAGCATGGGACTTAATGTTGATGGTAGTTTTTAAACAAAGGGTAAAATCGTAAAACCCCAAATAACCTAATGTCACCGGTGACACATTTATTAGGACATTTAATGCATGTAGTCAGTAATTAATGGGGGAATTTTTCAAATTATGGTTACAACGAACAAAACCCAATTTCCCTACAGGTGCCAATGGCAAATAGTGCCCGACCACACCTAGCCCAAGTTCAGCTGCCACGCCAAACGCATCTGCCTTGGCCCTAGATATGCTAGTCACACGGCGCCAAAGCATGCCAACCATGCTGGCCGCACCTCCATGCAATGGAAAATCATGCTGACCACGTAGCCCAAGCTAGCTACGCCATGCCAAACATACTATGCCTACAGCCCTAACTATACTAGTCACACCAAATGCGCAAAATCATGCCAACCATGCTAGCCGCACCTCCTTGCCAATGGAAAATCATGCCATCCACACCTATCCTAAGTTAGCTGAACCTCTATGCTAATGACAAGCATGCCGGACATACAAACGCGCCGGCATGCCAACCATGCTAGCTGACCTCTATGCCAATGGCAAATCCTGCCATCCATACCAAACATGCCGAAGCATGCCAACCATGCTAGCCGCACTCTATGCCAATGGAAAATCATTCCAGCCATACCAAATGCGTCACATGCCAACCATGCTAGCCGCACCGTGCCAATGGAAAATCATGTCGGCCGACCTATCCCAAGCTAGCCGCACCTCTATGCGAATGGAAAATCATGCCAGCACACCAAACTCGTTAAAGCATGCCAACCATGCTAGCCGCACCTCCGTGCCAATGAAAAATCATGCCATCCACACCTAGACCAAGCTAGCCGCACCTACGTGCCAATGTAAAATCATGCCGACCACCAAATGGGCAAAGCATACCAACCATGCTAGCCCACACCTCCGTGCCAATGGTAAATCATGCCGAGACACATAGACCGAGCTATCCGCGCCATGACAAACACACTATGTCTTGGACCTAGCTACGCTAACCGCAACGCCAATACAAGCACCCTTACCTTGGCCCTAGCCATGCCATTCCAAAATGAAGCCCACGCCTAGGCTTGCAAATCATGCAACCTAGGCCAAATTATCCATGCCATTGGCGAATCCAACTCTCATTGGTAGCTTTCTACTGCATGGGACCCAAATTGGCCACGCATGCCATTGGCACATGCCAACACGCTCGCCGGTAGCTTTTCCTACTGTGCGACCCAAATGGACAAGCATGCAATTGGCACATGCCAACACGCTTGCTGGTAGCTTTTTCACCCGGGCGCCGCCCTAATGTCCGAGCATGCCATTGACACATTCCAACACGCTCGCTGGTAGCTTTTCTACCAGGACGCGACCAAATTGGCCACGCATGCCATTGGCACATGCCAACACGCTCTCTGGTAGCTTTTCTCACCAGGGCGCGGCCCTAATGGCCGAGCATGCCATTGGAACATGCCAACACGCTGGCTGGTAGTTTTTCCTACCAGGGCGTGACCCAAATTGGCCACGCATGCCAACATGCTCGCTGGTAGCTTTTCCTACCAGGGCGCGACCCAAATTGGCCATGCATGCCATTGGCACATGCCAACATGCTCGCTGGTAGCTTTTCCTACCAGGGCGCGACCCAAATTGGCCACGCATGCCATTGGCACATGCCAACACGCTCGCTGGTATCTTTTTCCTACCAGGGCTCTACCAAAATTGGCCACGCATGCCATTAGCACATGCCAACACGCTCGCTGGTAGATTTTCCTACCAGGTCGTGACCCAAGTTGGCCACGCACGCCTTTGGCACATGCCAACATGCATCGCTGGTAGCTTTTATTACCAGGACATAGCACTAATGGCCATGCGTGCCATTGACACATTCCAAACACGCACAGTGGTAGCCTAACTTGCAAACTGTGCAACCTACCATCAAGGGATTCCGCACACTCCATTGGCACTTTCCATACACGCCACTAGCAGCTCTGGTATTGCCACTTACACTCAACGTACAAGCATTCCGCAGATGCCATTGGCACATGCCACACACGCCACTAGCATCTATGGAATTTCCACTTGCACTCAAGGTGCAACCCGCAACAAAGGAATTCCGCACATGTAAATGACACATGCCACACGCGCCTCTAGCAGCGCCACTTGCACTCAAGATGCAACCAACACTCGAGACATCAACACAAAACGGGGGATGCTTTCTAGGGTTTTGGTTTGGCGATCCACAAAGATGGTGTACACTACGCTCACATTAAGAAAGCGTGAATAGGAATAAAGCGGTCAAATAAATGAGGAAATAATGGTGAAAACGTTTTCACCCATAAACACCTTGCGATTACCACCTCCTCCCATTATTTCACCCTACTCTCTTCCTTCATGATGCCAGGGTACGTTTCAGACTCGGCTTGTATAAATAGGTCTTACCTATTTCCACTGGGACAACAAGTATCGGTCGGAGAAAAATACAACACTCTCGAGAAAAGGCAACTTTGCAAGCTCTCTAAAAGCTTTCATCTCTTGCGAGGCTTCCGTAGCTTTTCACTTTCGATACAAGTCTAGACACTACTCTCCCGTGAATTATTCTGGTCTCAACACCTTTCTTTGCTTCCTTCCCAAATCAACCCTTCTCCTCCACTTTGTGACCGAAGCAAATCTGGAACGACCATTTCTTGGTTTAGGCCGGACTTGTACAGATTGATCTCTCAAATCTAGAAAGTGCTCACGTGAAACACATTTGTTTAGGGTTTAAACTAGTTTCTCACTCACCTACCGAATTTACGAAATCGTGCGGAAATGATTTTTACCCATAAACACCTACATATACCCATGAATTTTTAAAAAAAGGAGAATTTTAAAATTATTTAAAAGTGGACAATCTGTTTGAAAATTGTGCAAAAAAACTAGAGGATGAGAACAAATAGAAGAATGGTGCACCCTGACTTCAAGGCTCTTTCGATTATTTTAGAAAATAATTCGACCTTACCTAATTAATTGGCAAGTACAATAGGTCACTTGAACTATGCCTTCTGGATTCAATGTAGCCCTAACGCCGTAGTCGAATTCAAGGATTGTACATTATATTATAGCATTGATCGGTCGAACTCACAAGTGTTGCTATCTCAAGTTTGTTGTCAGATTTAGTTTTCAAAACTATATCTTGATTTCTAGTCTACATTTATCCAGTATCGGTTTAGGTGTGTGGTTGAAATTCGGATATCACTGCGTCCTACCGTTTGAAGGCGAAGATCAATAAGAGCATTGGAGAATTTCCACATCAAAAGGTAAGTGAAGACTGAACCACATATTGCTAAGGTTTTCACCTTTCGATCTTTGAGACATTGTCGCATGATTAGATTAAATAGTACATGCGTAGTAGAGATTTCGAGTTAAGTTTATCTTGAATATCTTCTCAAAATATGAATATTTAAGCTAAAGAAAATTTGTTCATACTTGATGAATTTGGTTAAGAAAATTTTATTGTTTATGACTTAAATTACGATTCAAGATTTAATGAATTGAATATAGCCCGGAAACAAAGATATGTGTCACTGATGTTATTCAGAATGTTTCATATCGATTATTAGTGAGATATAAAACTACTGTTAATCTGGATACATGACAGTATGCATACAAGTTCACATACTGGGAGAACTATTATAAGTCCGGAGCCGAAGTACATGTACCCAATACACGTACTCGCGTATCTATAGTTCGGCAGGTTAATTTCCTCGTTAACAAAATTTATGTTGTCTATATTAATTCTTTTTCCACATTATATTGTTTATCTTTATAATTTAAATATCACAGGTTGTACGTAAATCAATCAAGGTTGATATATCCATCCTTGTGTGTTCCATGTTATAATATGGGCATCCAACTCAAAACCAATTGGAAATGAGTGGAGAGGCCCTAAGGATTATAAACCATAGGATCTTAGATTTCCCAGACAATGTGGGACTAATAATCTCAACACGCACCCTCACGTGTAGCCTCATTGGGTCTAACACGTGGATAATTAAATCGGGTGACGCGGAGTAAAGGCGCGGTCTAGTGTCGACTCGTCGCAAATATCCTGCTCTGATACCATGTTAGAATACGGGCATCCAACTCAAAACCAATTGGCAAATACGATATACTATACTTAGGGGGATCAGAGTGGTTTTTTTTGTTTCATACTAGTAATAGGATAGGGGAAATTAGGCTAACACCTATAAAATATATTATTCTTGTTATTAGGTCTAAGGTATTTTTTCAAGCTCCCGTAACACCAAAAATTATCCAAAATTATTAAAAATCACTACATAACTCATTATGCATCCTATTTTTCAAGGGTATAATTGGTTAGGAAACTTAAATATAACATATATATATATATAACACCACCTTGTAATTTAACAAATTTTATCTCGTTGGAAATCTTTTAAAGATGTCTACACAACGAGTACAAACAACAATATCAAAAAAAAAAAATCACGAAAAATCAGAGGTGATCATCATTTTAGGAAAATTTTTCAAAAACTGACTACATATTCGCTATGCAGCCTCCAAAAAATATGGATAACACAATATGCATACACCATAAAAGATGCATAACACGTTATGCAACCATATTTGTGTTCATGCATTTATTAATTTGGTTATGCACCCACTAAAACGCTGTATATGCCCTGAATCCAACTGAAAAACAGTCACATGACAAATTATGCAACCATTTTTTCGATTGCATAACAAGTTATGTAGTCATTGTTTTGGTTAATCTTAGTGCGTATAGAAAATATTTATGCATAATGCATTATGCAACCATACTTTCAGATGCATATCAGGTTATGCATCCATTTTCTCGATGTATAAAATATTATGCAACAATTTTCAATTTCACAGCTAATAAAAAAGATGTCGGATAATGCGTTATGCATCCATTTTCTCGACTGCATGAAAGTTTACGCAGTCATAACAGTATCACCTTCTTCTTCTTCGTTCTTCTTCTTTTATTTTTCTCTTTGAACTCCTCTTGGCCATAACAACACCATCTTCCATGTATCTCAAGTCACAAATTCAAGACACCATGCACACATACATCCATACACCTACCAGGACCATTACCTTTCTTCAAACCTAAACCCTAGTTCTCCAAATCATAATTACAGTATCAAACAAATAGGTTTATTCTCAATAACCTCTGCAAAACCAAATCAAAAACGCAACGAAATGAGAATAGCTTCACGCAAAAAAGATGGAATTAGACCTAAAAAACCATTGAATCATCTCCACTCATGGAAAATTGAAATAAGATCACTAATTTTAAACCTAAAAATGGAAACACTTTGAATCTTCTTCCAGAAATCATATCAATTAACGACAACATGATTATCCTTGATTAATTTCACCATGTTCTCTCGGCAAAAAAGGTAATTATAAAAGAAGGGAAGGCGAAGGAAAAAGAAAAAGAAAACGAGGAAAAAGAAGCGAAGACATAATTTTTAAAAATATGGACATGAGGAAAACTTAAACCCAGAAAACGATGGGTACCCTGCAGAAATTTTACAACTTGTGGGTTTCACGGTAAAAAAAATCTAAGAAATGGGTTTAATTCACAATAGGATAACCTATATGGGCAAATTGTAATTTTGAGGATCCATCTTCAGAATAACTAGGGTGGGCCAAAGCCCACCTTAGCGTACCCTTAATCCTGGAACCGATTTTTGGGGACTATTCAAACATGGTGGGGGACTACTTTGTGATATAAATGTCTACCCTATACGTATAAGGGGTGTCCTAAAGTGTGGAAATGACTAACCTACCCTTCACCTATATATATATAATCACCTCCTCCCATCACCACTGCCTATATATATATATATAACCACCTCCTCCCATCACCACTGCCGCTCACCACCACCTACCACCACCGACCACCTCAAATCACCACCACCGCCACCTATATATAGCTTAATTTAAATCATTAACAAAACAAAATCAAAATCCAAATTATAACAAACCCATTACTTTTCATTCGTTTTCCGTTGAAAAAATTAAAGTAATCATCAAAATGAGTTGAAAATGGAAGTTACAGAGAGTAGTTCGGCTAGGAATTATGTTAAAAATTTTGTCGAACTAGCCGAACTCAAATTTAATGGAGGTTTATTGTTTTCAGAGAAAAATTCGGTTACGTCGAAGAAAAAAAAAGGTCCAAGCCGAACTCATAGTTCGGTTACTTCGCAAAAAGTTCGGTTACATCGAAAAAAATTCGGTTACATTGCAAAAAAAATTCCCAACCGAATTTTTCTCTGAAAAACCTACATATTGAGTTCGGTTACGTCGCAATTTTTATTCCTAGACGAACTCCTAGTTCGGTTAAGTTGCGTTTTCTTCTCTTTACGAACTTTTCTCTAAAAGAAAAAACTCCATTTAAGTTTGAGTTCGGCTACTGTGTTTTCGAAATATGAGCCGAACTACACTTACGAATGAGTTCGGCTACTGTTCTTGATTTAACGTGCTTCGAACTTTTTTTAACCAAACCAAAATTAATTTGTAAATTTTTCATTTTTAGGAATGTTTTGGCCAATTCAAGCACCGTTAACTAAATTTGAAATTTCCATGAGTACCCAAAACATCATACTCTTGTTGTGGCTCTTAAAGAAAAAGATCTTAACTTTTTTTCTTCCAAAAACCTCATTTTCATTATCACCTTCATCTTCATTTTCATCTACTCCCTCTCAATAATAATTCTTTGAGGTGGTCGGTGGTGATGGGAGTAGATGAGAGGGAGTTATATATAGAGGTGGCGATTAAACAAAATCACTACCACCACCACCGACCACCTCAAATCACCACCACCGCCATCTAACTAATCCCTCAATAAGCCAGTTTAATCTCACTAATCATTAATTAACTCACTAATTATTACACTAATTTAATTACCAAGGACAAGTTTGGTATTAAAAAAACTTAGATAAGGGGTGACTCATTATTACTTCTAATATCCACCCAATAAAATGGAGAGTAGTATCCCACCATTTATTAGTAGTTCCCGAAAAAACGGTTATAATCCTGTCGTTGTTTCTTCGGCCACAATGTCCATGAAGAAATATACACGTTTCTAGTTTGGCGGGCCCTGATTAATAATCGATACGCATGGAGGCGGAGGGAAGGCACTGAAACAAGAGGATGAACAGTGCCTCCCCTCCGATTGAGAGCAAAAGACAACGCAAAGAAGATTTTAGAAGAACCCCTGGTTTTTCCTTTGGTGATAATAAGATACTATGACTCGATTAATGAAGAAGTTCTTGTTTTTGAACGTGTTCATGCGGGTGCTTATTCATAGGGACGGTACTAGGGGGTGACTTACCCAGGCTGCAGCAGCCCCCCCTTCCCCAAAATATTAGAAACTCCATTTTAGCTAGTCTGTTCGGAAGAAAAAAATGAAAAAGCCCAGGTCAAAATTATAGTTAGCCCAAAATAAATCCCTTGTCTATAAAAAAAAAGACCAACCACACGCCACGTATCCCACTAATAACTCTCTGTGTATACAAACATACAAGAAAAGTCTTTTGTTGACTCCCTCCTACCGTTATTTCTTCTCATCTTGCGTTTCTTTTTAGTTTCTAGGTTAAAACTTAAAACGCCAGTGACGGTGGTGAGGGTCAACAGATTCATATAACTTCTGATTAGCTCAAGGTAAAAAAATTCATTAGCCCATTAGTATGACGTATTAAATACGACTTCTATACCAATTTTATTATTATGTTGCGTTTTCTTCTTCTTTTAAACTTTGGCGTCCTCTTACATTTTGGTTAGTGCTTAGAAATTAAATTCAACAAGATGAAATTTACTCCCACTCCATCACAATTTGATCTATCCAGCCCATGTTGTTTCCAAATATTCTAAAACTTGGTCCATGCGTCCGTAAATTAAAAATTAGCCCAAATATCAAAATCTATTACATAATATTTCCCCCCTTTTCTTTTCTTTTCACAAACAATGACAAAAATTTGACATTTTAACTGTTCTGATGTATCGGTTTTTAATTTCATAAATTGATTTGAAAACCATACAAAGATATAGAAGTAACATTTTAAAAATTAAAAAATTCGGGCGGCCTTCGGCCGCATTTCAGATAATAATATTTATTTTTATTATATATGTTGTCTTCGCAATTTTAAATATTTTCACTGAGTTCAACCTTACTATACAGAAAATGATAAGAAGCATGCAGTGCTTTTATCACTGTGTTTATATTTGAGTTATTTAGATTGCTATAAGCTGGGTGTACGAAAAATAATAATAATTAGCCCACCCGAATACAAATTCCTGGTTCCGTCGCTGCCTATTGATTGGTACACCCCTAAGTAAGTTGGCACTCTTATTAGCAGCGTTTGACAAACTGGCACCGTAATTTGTGGTTGTAAAACACTATAAGTTTTTTTATGGAAGATGGATTTTTGACATAATTTGAACGCAGTATGGAAACCTATTTTGTTTGGGAAATAAATTAAAGGTTGATTAAAATTTGGAAGCATATTTGGTTTAGGAAAATGATATACCATCTTCTAAGAGTTAACCTATATAAGGTGCTGTCTGGATCAATCTTCTACGAAGCAGTAATTTCTTAAGAGATGAATAGAACTATAGAGGAGGATGTTTTAGTGCCTAAGAAACTAGCAACACAGGGTCCCGACTATGCAGCCCTCTCTGTCGACTACTTGGAGGCTGTGAAGAGCAGATTTCAGGATCATGCGCCGGAGAAATACGAAGAATTTCTTGAAGTCTTGAAAAGCATTAAATCCCAGAGTGTGGTGCGCACAGCTGTTGCTAGAGTTAAGGTTTTGTTTGAAGGCCATCCAGATCTTATTGTGGGTTAAGCTACGCAAACTGAAATCTGTTCATCAACTTAGTGCAGATTTCTGCCACCAATATAAATAAAAAAGGAGAAAGTGAATCTCCTTGTCTCAGCCCCTTTTGGGGTTTGAATTTTTCAGTTGAAAATCCATTTATAAAATGAAAGTGTTGTGCTAAGGTAATGCACCGGTATATCCAGCTGATCCATTTCTCTCCAAACGAGAAGCTTTCGTGTACATGTACTCTTGTGTGCCAACTAACACAATCAAATGCCTTGTGTAAGTCAAGCTTGCATAATACCCCTGAACTTTACTTTTCAGCCTGCATAAATAAGTTCTCCAAACCACCATAATTCCATCTAATATTTGTTTATCTTTTATAAATGCTCCTTGATTTTCAGATATCAGTTTAGGTAGAAATTTTTTGAGTCTTTGAGTGAAGAATTTTGAGATCACTTTGTACATGTTGCTTACAAGAATGATGGGCCTAAAGTCTTTTGGAGAACAAATATTAGACTTTACTTTTAAGCATGCATAAATAAGTTCACCAGCCACCATAATTCCATCTAATATTTGTTTATCTTTTATAAATGATCCTTGATTTTCAGATATCAGTTTAGGCATAAATTTTTTGAGTCTTTGAGTTAAGACTTTTGAGATCACTTTGTACATATTGCTTACAAGACTGATGGGCCTAAAGTCTTTTGGAGAACCCACTTGTTCTTTCTTAGGAATAAGACTTATAAATGAACAATTAGTTCTCCAATCCAGTTTTTCTTTGGCATGAAATTCTTCAACCACTTCCATGAAATCTGCTTTTATAATTTCCCATTTTATTTTATAAAATTCTATACAATACCCATCTGGACCTGGAGATTTCCCATTTTTGAAAATTTTGATTACTTGTAATAACTCATCTTATTATATTTTCCTCTCCACCCATTCTTTATCATCTTCTAGATCTTTGTGAAATGAATATCCTCAAATTGTGGCCTGACAGGATCTTTTGCTCTTGAAAAGATTCTACGAAAATAGCTTGAGATTTCCTTTTTGATGTCTTCTTGGTTGAATTATCTTCACCATTTATAATAAGCTTCTGAATTTTATTTCTCTTCCTTCTTCCATTGGCCAGCACATGAAAATATTTGGTGTTAGCATCACCTTCTTTAAAGTGCTGAGTCTTTGCTCTGACTAGCCACTTCCTTGCATTCTCAAGATTCAGTTGTTTAAGTTGAGCTCTTAATTCCACTCTTTCACTGAACAGATTAGTTGGTAAAGAGATATATTCCTCCAAAGAGTTGAGATTATCTATTAAAGATGTTAATACATCTTTTCTTTCACTGATTTTTCAATAAGTTACTCTACTCCATCTTTTTCAGAAAATTTTGTAATTTTGTAATTTTTTTGAGAAAATATAACTAGGTGACTCTTTAAATTCTAATTATTTTTTTGAGAAAATATAATTAATGTAGTTTTCAAGAAATTCAGGATGTTGAAACCAGTAGCTTTCTACTTTGAAAGGTTTTTTTTTTCCTAACTGAATCAGTAGTGGTAAGTTATAGTGCATCATGATCTGAAATTTTTATGGATAAAACTGTTTAATTGATTAGTGGAAATTTTGAAATCATGTTTGGTGTCACTAAAATTCTATCTAACCTGCTCAATATTGGATCAACTTGATTATTGGACTAAGTTTACATACCTCCATTAAGTGGTAGATCCACATGCAACTCCATGAAGTCATTGAAAACTTGCCAACGAATTTTGATACATCCTCAATCAGCATATTAGTACATCTACCGTCAAATTTGCCAACGAACCAAGGGAAGTACAAGGTTGACATGAACATAAACCCAAAACTTGATAGATCTGGCATCTAACATTTACATCCCATTTCCTGCCACATCTTAGAAGTTAATTGAATCGGATTGCGTGCACCCAGAACCTAGTAGTATTTTTTAGTTAAAAGGAAGAAAACAGTTGGGAATTTGCCTAAACTGGAAGACTAAGAGATGCATACATAGTAAGCTGATCAACTTATAACAACTATTTTTATTTTCTTTACACACTTGCTTTCTGAACATAACTACATCTCATCCAACACAATGAATGTCCGTCGATTACTTCTTTCAAACATTTAAGATTTTCGACTATAAATAAGCACCAACATGAACATGTTAAATCCACCACAAAAACAAGTACTTCTTCATTAATCTTAGATCATCATATCTTATTATCACCAAATAAAAAACCATGGGTTCTTCTAAAATCTTCTTTGTATTGTCTTTGCTTATTGTTCTTTCATCCACAAATACCGAGTTCAGCTGGGCAGCACGTCAACTTATGCAAATATCAACCACGATACCCGAATTCCACCAATTCCTGCAATTCCATCAATCCGCCGCACCGCAAAGAGAACAACACCCTTTTTGTTTCTTCTTGTTTCTTTAGATCTTTAAAACTAGAAACAAATAGATCTTCATCCATCAAGAGAAGAGGAAATCAAATCCCGATAGATACGTATTGTATTCAACAAAACCATCGAAAACAATAACTAGCTGTGTGAAGATCTTGGGTTGTTTAGGAAGTAGCTAATCTTAATCACAACATACTTGTCATTCTGAGTCTAACTTAACATTCATATTCTCTCTTTGAAACTATTTCCGTAGATATTTTGGAAGATAACCTCTGTTGAACAAGTTTTGGCAGATTCTCTTTGTAGATGATTCTAACAATATTTTGCATATTTTGTGGAAATCTCAAGTAATGTTTCTTCAAATTTTGAGTTTTGTTTGTTTGGTTCAGATTATTGGTTCAGTTACTGAAAACCCATTCATGGGTTAGTTCTTCTCATTCAGTTTTGTACTATGATTTTTGATAAATCACCACAGAGACTCAATATGTTTGGGTTTATGAAATCTCCTATGAATAAAATAACAAAGCAGAACTCACCATTTGGTTCTGATTCTGAATCAGATAACACTAAGCAAAGGATGCCTACAAGGAGGACATTTTCTTAACCAATTCCATTTGATATGAAGTCGAATCCCTTTGATGATGATGATGATGGTAGAAAAACCGCTTCATCATCGCATACAACTAATAGGGGAGGAAGGAATATCTATCAAAATGACTTCAGTGATTCTGGAAGTTTTGAAAATCAGAGTGTACATGAACTGGAAAATTACACTGTGTACAAAGCTGAGGAGACTAGAAAATCGATCAATAATTGTTTAATGATTCCTTCAAATCCTTTTCCCATGCCTCTCTCTTGGTTGTGGGGATGATTAAATCGGTGGGTAATACTGCCTCTACTCTATATGTCAATCATAAAGGGGACATTCATATGGAATTTTTCCTCGTTGTTCTATAAGACCATAACACATTTGGAACTTGTTCATACTATCTTTTGTGGTGACCTTCTAGCTTCTTCTTAAATGTGGTTCGTATTATCTTATTCGTCTCCTCTGCATGCTCATTACTCTACGGGTACAGTGGAGTTGACTTGCCTGACTGAATTTTGAATGCATTGAATAGCATTTTCACATTCTCTCATTCAAACTGATTTCCATTATCAGAGAAAATTTGCACTGGAATCCCGAATCTGCATAAGATGTACTCGAGAATAAATTCATATACATCGTCATCTCGAGTATGGTGTAGTGCTTTAGCTTCGACCCACTTCGTGAAATAATTTGTTGCCACTATTAGATATCTTTTTTGTTTTGTCCCAGTCATGAACGGTCCAACGATGTCTATGCCCCACATTATAAACGGCCATACACTCAGTATGAAATTCAAGCTCATAGTAGGCACGTGTATCCGTTTCCCGAATCTTTGACATGATTCGCATCTTGTGGAAATATTCTTTGTGTCATCATGCATGTGTGGCCAAAAATATCCTTGTTCCTTCGTATTATAAGCTAACGACCTGGTACCTATGTGGTTTCCAGCGTCCCCATAGTGTATTGCTTTCATTATTTTAATCCTTCTTTCGCGACAAACATCTCAAAGAATGGGCCTAAGAGTGATCTTTGGTACATGATTCCTTCTCACGTTCATAATTCGTCGCTTTGCTTTTAATCTTATCCGCTTCAAATCTGTCACGAGGTAAATCTCCTTTCATCAAATACATGTGAATGTGAGTTCACCAATCTCCTTTGTCTAATTTTGTTTATGCTTATCCATTTTCCACGAGCATGATTTATGTCTCCTCATCTTCTTTATTTACCGATGGATGCATTACTTGCTTGATACATATATGTTTAATTTCGAGAATCAATAATCATTGAAGCTATAAAAGCTAAAGCATCGACATGTATGATATTTCCTCTACATATGTGCCTCCAGATTATATTTGGTATTCGAGAAGAATATTCTTTCGCTAGTTGTAAGTATTTATGCATCGTGGGGTCACTTGTGTTGTATCTTCCTTCAATCGCGAACCACTAACTTGTGAATCACTGGTGATCCTTAATTCTTCTAGGTTCATTTCATTAGATAACCTCAAAGCATGTACTACCGCCTCATAGTCCGTCTCATTATTGGTTTCCTTGTATTCTAATCGAACAAAATAAACTATTCTCCCCTCTCTTGGAGAAGTGAATACGATTACAATTCCTCCACCAGAACTGTTTGAAGACCCGTCAAAAAATATTTCCCATCTTCTTGGATGAATTTCTTTGAGTAAGTCTTATGGGTCCGGACGATCTTCCTCCATATCCGCCATTTCATCTACTCCTTCGTCTTCCTCTGAGGGAAATGGATTGTTTTTTTGATCTCCGATTATATTTGGATTCGGTAGTGACATTTGAAAACCGGTGTTTGGTTTCTGCTTTGTTAGAAGGGATGAAAATGTAGCGATGAAATAAAGAGAGAAAATATAAAATGAAGGAGTGAGGATAAACATGTAAAATTTTCCACAAGGGTAAAACTATAATATTAACAAATCAAGGTTAAACCCAAAATTTAACTGAATTTAGTAGGTTTAAGTGCAACCACTTATCCTAACAAGCACCACCACCGAATGATAAAGCCCAACCACAAAAATTCCGAAAACCCAAAACCAACTACAATCGCACACTACCTATAAAACGTTCCTTTAAAACCTAACCCTAATTTCTTCACAGCCGCTAATCTTTCCTCCTCGTCTCCGCAGCAAAAACTTTAGAAAATAAAAACAAAGAGAACAAAATCATTTTTTTTTCTTTTTTTTTTCTTTAGATCTTGAAAACCAGAAATAACTAGATCTTCATCCATCAAGAGAAGCGGAAATCAAATCACGGTAGATACGTACTGTATTCAACAAAACTAGCTGTGTGAAGATAACCTCTGTTGAACAAGCTGTGTCAGATTCTCTTTGCAGATGATTCTAACTAGATATTTTGGAGATTTTGTTGAAATCTCAGGTAATTTTTCTTCAAATTTTGAGTTTTGTTTGTTTGATTCTGATTATTGGTTCAGTTACTGAAACCCTTTCATGGGTTTGTTCTTCTCATTCAGTTTCGTACTAAATTTTTTTGTTGTACCGAAATTGTGATACGTGCATGTTTCAAGGTCTGGTTGGTGTTTGTCAGATGTCTAGAGTGGTAGTTATGTATATGATGGATGTGTTCTGGATATGTACGTATGGTTTATGCAGGAAGTTAGGGTAGTTTGTACGGTTGTGCATTAGGAAGCCTATATATGTGTCTGCAAGTGTAATGAAGATAGGTTGTTGAATGAAATGGATTGAGATCCTCTCCTGTGTCTGTAAACTTCTCCCTGATTCTATGAATTCTTCTGTTTCTTTCCTGATTTCGTCTCTCTTTATCTATTATTTATTGTTATTTCACTAATGATCATTGATTGATGAGTTTGGGGATCATCAATTGGTGTCAGATCCGTTCGATTCCTTCGGACGGTTTCTACCTTACCCAAATGGATTCTCATAATTATGATGATATCAAAGTTATGATTTCAAATCTATTGGCACACAAAGAAGAAAACAAACAGGAAATGCAGGAATTTAAGAAGGGCAGTTCGATTCTCTTGGCACAAATGAAAGATATTGTTGCACATATGTAAAATTTCGTTGCACGCATTTCATCCTATATTTCAGTGGCAGTTGAAGAAGAAGATTCCATGTACTTGGAAGATTCTTTTGATTTATTTGCAGAAAAGGATGAAATCATTCGTACAAGATTTGGTCCCTCCACTTCTTACAATGTTGACGATTTCTTCCCAATATTTGACGAAGAACTACGAGAGAGTGAAGTGCCTGTTCGAAAGCCACAAAGTGATGAACCCTATATATTATGCTTTTCTTCTATTGATGAAGCAAAAGTTTATTTCTTATTGGCATTCAAACATAGCAAGTACGTCGGAAAGGTCCATGGACGCATTGTAGTCTTCCTTGTCAAGGTTGTTTTCAAGGGGTTGGTAATGATACGTGCATGTTTCGTGGTCTGGTTGGTGTTTGTACAGATGTCTAGTATGGTAGGTATGTATATGATGGATGTGTTCTGGATATGTACGTATGGTTTATGCAGGAAGTTAGGGTAGTTCGTACGGTTATGCATTAGGAAGCATATATATGTGTCTGCAAGTGTAATGAAGATATGTCGTTGAATGAAATGGATTGATATCCTCTCCTGTGTCTGTAAACTTCTCCCTGTTCTAATGTATTCTTCTGCTTCTTGGTCTGTACTCGTCTCCCTTTCTCTGTTAATTCGTCTAGTTTGACCATTGATATTTGATTGATGTGTTTGGGGCTCATCAAATTGTTTGATAAATCGCCCCAGAGACTCAATATGTTTGGGTTTATGAAATCTCCTATCAGGGCCGGCCCCATAGGGGAATCAGGGAAAGGCCCACTTTGGGGAAGCAAGGCCTAGGGAGCAGCAAAAGCCTGGTTTGACTTTGGGGGTATTTATATAATTTGATCCACTTAGGGACTTAATGAAGAAACCTCATAGATTTTGGGGCAGATGTTTCAATTAATATAAAAATATTTAAGGACTTAAGAATGAAACTTTATTAAACCCGTCACACTTTCTCGAGTTTCTAACAGAACTCTTTTTTCCTTTTCGTTTTCTTTTGGAGATTAAACCGAAAGTGGAAAGGTGAATCTCAAATTCTCAATCCTCTTGTATTCTATGAGTCTTTAAATCATTGATTGAGAATCATAGGATCTGAATAATATGATTCCATTTCCCCCTTTTTCTAATTGTAAAATACATATAAATAGAGAAAATTAGGGTTTATATTTTTGTTAGAAGCGGTTGGTTTTTTCTTTGATCGATCTAGATATGTTGTCTTAATTCAACAATTATTTAGGGCTTTGACTTATTGAGGGTGTTCAATTCGTTAAATTTGGTGTGATTTTTTTTTTGAAATTGTTAAACCTTTGAAAGATTAGAATTTAGGGTTTTTAAGGTTTGGGGGTTTTGATATAATTTTAATTTAGTTTTATGATTAATTAGCTTTGGGTGGTTTGAATAACCTGGCGAATTTGGGGGCCAGGCAAAAGGATTTAGGGGCCAGACTAAAAGACAAAAAAGGTCACCCGAACGTAAAAAGGGGCCATCCCTTAACCGATTAAGACGTATTGGCGAAACTACCCTTATACATTCGGAAGTTAATGACCAAAATTATCTTCCGAATGTAGTGGTTCAGGAGCATATTGCTGCCACTGTCCGGGGGGGTTGGCAATTTTCGAGCACGTTGAAAACATCATCGTTTCTTAAGAACATCATCCATAATCGGTAGATAAAGTAGGTCGTTATCTACCGATTATGTTTCTGCTATTGTAAATCCAAGAACATCATCCATAATCGGTAGATATTATAGATTTTTAACTACCGATTCGGAGTTATCCTCCGAATATGACTTATCCTCCGAATATTCTTGGTTCGAAACCATCCACGCCATGGATTTTGGCGGTTCCAAGGGCCATTGTACAAGGTTAGTCAACCCACATTCGGGAGGATAATCTTTTACTTATCCTCCGAATGTAACAATTATAAAATCTCCAAAGATTAGTGTTTTTCGAAATTCAGAATTTCGGGCCAATCGGTAGATAGTATAGATTTTTAACTACCGAATATTCTTGGTTCGAAACCAACCACGCCATGGCTCCAAAGGTTCCAAGGGCCATTGTACAAGGTTAGCCAACCCACATTCGGGAGGATAATCTTTTACTTATCCTCCGAATGTAACAATTACAAAATCTCCAGAGATTAGTGTTTTTCGAAATTCAGAATTTTAGGCCAATCGGAAGATAAGTGAAAACTCTTACTCCCGAATGTAAAGTGGCCCAAAATTCTGATTTTCGAAAAAAAATCATAGTTTGTATTTTTTGGAATATTGACATTCGGAGGATAAGTTAAGGATATAACCTCCGAATGTAAAGTGGCCAAAAACTCCAACCATATGCACTGACCACCATGGAACCACCACCAAACCATTATCGAGCCTTGGCACGTCAAGGATTGAACCACTACATTCGGAAGATAATTTTGGTCATTAACTTCCGAATGTATAAGGGTAGCTTCGCCAATACGGCTTAATCGGTTAAGGGATGACTCATTTTTACGTTTGGGTGACTTTTTTGTCTTTTAGTGTTGGCCCCTAAATCCGTTTGCCTGGCCCCTAAATTCGCCAGGTTGAATAAGGGTCTGCACCATGATGATTGATTTAATATTTTTACTGTCAATTTCCATATTTTCTCATAGTTATTGCACCATATTCAGTAGCTATTACGTATACAAATTGCAAGCACAAATATAAGGAAATTCATTAATCTTGGTTCTTGAGTATTGTAGGTATGCCTCCACTCAAAAGAAAGCAATCATCAGGATGTCAAAATAGAAAAAAATTACAATTGTGTAAAAAAAAAAAACTTTTTTTTTGGTGGGGGATCACTTTTTTCTTTTGCTTCGGGACAAATTTTTTTCAGGAACGGCCCTGCTCCTATGAATAAAATAACAAAGAAGAACTCACCATTTGATTCTGATTCTGAATCAGATAACACTAAGCAAAGGATGAAGCCTGCAAGGAGGACATCTTCTGATCCATCTCATCTGAAGTCGAATCCCTTTGAGGATGATGTGTACAACAGTTGTTTAAACATTACTGAGGAAATTAAAGAAGATGCGAGTAAGATTTTGGGTACATTGCATCAAAAAGGAGAACAAATCACCAGGACTCACGCAATGTGTCCAGATATGGAACAAGATCTCCGCCGAGTATGCCCTTTCTTACTTTTATACCTTGCAGTACTTTGAATTGGGTCTCAGAAAAAGAACATGAAGACAACAATTTATATAATAGAGATTTATATAGCATTGAGTTGCAACTAATTCTCTTATTTCATTTTTGTTTATGACTTTGTTAGAATCATGTTGTTTGATGGAGCATCAATAGGTCTTCACCCACTAGAAAGTTTTTGAAAGACGTTCATATATGTTTTGGCTACTCATCATTTTACTTCCTAGGGTATAGTCATGGTTTGCACTGAAAGTTAGATCGTCTAGATCAAGAGTTCAAATGTGTCAATACTCTTGTCAAATACCAACTGACCTATTTTTAGGCAGATTAGAGTATTAAAGTTGGCCATCTGAGTTAGACATCTATGGTATTCCTAGAAAAGAGTATATTTGAGTGATGTTCTATAATTCGAAGAAGATTGAATTTTTCGAGTTGTCTTATCTATATTCCAGTGTTCTGGTGCTGCAGAAGTCATGGTTTGGTAACGAAAGTTCATCTGAACATAGCTAGTATAGGATCTTCATAAGAAAGTTCATCTAGACATAGTTAGACCTTTTCTTTTGCTTATTAGCCTCACTTTTTTGCTAGAGGGCTTGTGTTTTTGATTTGATTATGTTCTTGTTGCTGATTTCTGGTTATTGCTAAAGTTCAATTCGCATACTCAACGGACAAACGCGTTGAGTATGCGAATATAACAATGGACATCACTTAATTAAAACCATTCTTAATTAAAACCAGCACCATCAACGGACAAACGCGTTTTCTTTTCTCACTTTGAATATAACAATGGACATCACTTACTGGCTTCTACTGCAACAATTTGGTCACAAATACACCCGCTAAGACAGACAATACAAGACAATCATACAGCAATAGGTAAGCTTGTTTGATAGTTCAATTCTAAATACTGTAATGAAAATTCGGTAACACTTAATCCTGAGTCCTGTTTGTGTAATCCCTCAGAAACTCATATTGCCAGCCTATTTGGTTCAGCGGAACCATAGGTCCACATGAGACGTGCCATTGCTCATTAGAAGTTGTAGAAATTGACGTTTAGTCCCAAAGTTTGTGGGCTTTGGACAATTTAGTCCACTCATCTGAAGCCCAATACTATCTAATCCAAAAAAAAACCGGATGCTACAGTTTAGTCAAAACTTGGACGAGTTGGTCCAAATTCATGTCTGATTCCCGAGTCGGCGAGTTTTCGATATACCAAAATTACCCTTGAAGCGATTCCATATATATAAAGCGTGTTTTGAAATAGATTTTTTTTTATCTCAAATTCTAAACAGGTAGTATGTCAGTGATTAAACAGTTTCAGAGAGGCGATTTAACAGTTTCAGGAAGGATTTGATCGTTTCAGGTAGGATTTCATAGTTTCTTCATCATATTTCAACTCAGGTTACATTCCAAAGTGTTCTGAAATCAAAAATTCACGACAGATCGAGAGATCGATCGTTCCATATTTGAATTCGGAGTTGATTTAACAGATTCATAGAGGTTAGGTTTGATTTGATTGTTAATGGAGCAGAATTCAAGCTCAGGTTAGTTTTCTTTTGGTTGTATTTCATCTATTACATCTAATTTTCAGGTTTTGTTTCTGATTTTTAGTTTTTCTGAGTTTATGAGTTGATGATATCAATTCGTATGATCTTGAGTTATATATACTATCTTTTGATTCTCGTGAAGATGATGATTTACTGTTAATACTAGATCAATTTGATTTTTTTTTACTGTTTTCTAATGATGTTTTTTTAGTTTTATGATGAATGATATGAAATCGAACTGATACTATGATAAGAAACAATTTGTTTCTTAACCAACGGCCAGCAGGCCAAGCTCATAATGTCATGATTCAAAGAAATCAATAAACCAAAAGGGTAGCAATTTGCTTAATAATTTTCTTGTTATCATTAATCAACTAATAAGGCCTATTTATAGGCTACATTACTTGGAAAATAAGAAAACAATACTACTCCTAAAATACTATTCCAAACAAATATAAACTCTAAATAAAATAATAAAATACTTAAAATATAATAAAATACCTAAATAAATATATTATCTCTAATAATAAATAATTTATGCTTATCCAATGCCTTGTGCCTCTATTGGACTTGTGTGCTCGCTGCGCCCTTCACTTGCTAGCCAGGGTGGCTTCCACAGTCTTGAGAGACTTGACCCGTACAAAGGATCATATATGCCAAATAAGCATGAGTGACGCATCGGGTCAATACCGTTGACATGTTCCATAAAATATGATCTTATCATTCCACCCTCCTTAAATGGGACTTTGCCCTCAAAGTCCACTATATATATTGTTGATTCTGGCTCCACATATGACCTTACCATTCCACCCTCCTTAAATAGGATCTTTCCCTCAAGGTCCGGTCTCGATACAGCTACAACTTGTTTTTATTCCGTCTTTGACTCGGTGCATGTTACTTCGGGTAAAATCAGGGGAAAAAACATCTTCAACAACCTCGACAAACATGTGTGATGACATAGAGTTGTAATCATGACCTGCTTCAATTTGGTCATATTTAGCTACTTTAGTCGCTTCATATTCCTCATAAGTCATCTCTCCAAACTTAGACAATATACCACACACAAAATTATACCAAGATCCCATATAAAGAATTTCCCACTTGTACCATCTTAATGCATCCCTTTCAAGATGTGCAACGGCTATTGCAGTTTTCCTATATGGTGGGATATCATTTGACTCAAAATATGATTCAACTTTAATTAGCCATTCAACTGCCCCTGTTCCGTCAAAAATTGGAAGTACTGGATTTGGATTTTTGTTTCGGTATTTGTTGTACCAAAACATATCGGCTCAAAAATCTAGATAAGATGGACTATTGGGTTTACTGTCGGCTTCACGGGTAATGGGCTTAACGTGGGCTTCACAGGCTTAGATGAACGTCGCTGCTGGCTAACGCCTACAGTTGTAACTTAATTGGGAACTGAGATGGAAAAAGGAAACAGGTTTGGTTGAAACGTGCAAGATGCAATAACTACTTGCTATCTAGGGTTAGGTTTTCCTAAGTGGTGATGATGATATGCTGGCATGCATGTGATGGTATGCGGTGATGGATGTAGGAGTAATAGACAATGGGAAGAAAACTTTTACGTCCCGAACAGCGAAAATATGCAAACGAAAACAAACCGAACCAACCAAACAATAATGGGTTAATTAGTATTTGGGTCGTAAGTTTTGGTATGTCTTTGAGTTTGGGTTGTAAGTTTGTCCATTTTTGAGTTTGGGTCGTTGACCCCGTTAGTCAACGACGTCACTAGTCAAACTGTTAGTCAAAGTTAACTTCAGTTAGCCAATGTATTTACCCAGTTTGTCGAGGCTCTCCAGACCTCGTTAGAAGTCCGAATTAAGAGTTTGACCCCATCTTAGAAATAAGAAATAACCACCTTCCAAACGCACTTTAAAAATCTAGATTCAAAGTTCAAATGGTCAATCAAAAGTATGCGCAAACTAGGCCACAAAACTGCGTAGATACAGATTTCAGCTCAGGCCAGCTAGTTTACGGGGAACAGATCTCCTAAACGATAAATCCGATTGCTAAGACCTTTTAACTCATTAAATACAAGACATAGAGGAACGTTTTTCGTTAAGAAAGTGTCGCCTATATCCCTACCTGTTGGTGCCAGTTTCGCAGACAACAAGTGGCAGAAAACTCTCGGAATCAGGATTTTCTGCCACAGTTTTCTGCCCCTTGTTATCTGCGAAACTGGCACCAATAGGTAGGGACTTAGGCGACACAAATGTTGTTATATAGTAATTCACTATCTTTATGTTATGAGTTGTTAAAGTCTAAAGGTGGTCACTACTATTTGCACACAAATGTTGTGGTTTTGATTCTCGTCACTACTCTTTGGTCCTGTTTGTCCTAAGAGTTGGATGTTTTTTAACTTTGACAACTGTTATTTGGTAAAGGTAGTTAAACATGCCACCTTTCACAACTTTAAAAATATGAGTTGTAAAGTTACAGTTGTAGATAACTGTTTTTCCCGTAGTGTCCCAACGTTGCCCAAGTAGAACCAGTCCCACCAATTGCGCCCAACTTCCCAATTTCGCCCAAGTTGCACCGGTCCCACCAATTGCGCCCAACGCCGCCCAAGTCACGCCAGCTAGCACGCTCAGCTTCCCCACCTTGCGATGGTCCCGCAAGCTAGCACGCTCAGTTTCCCAACTCAAGTCACGCCATCTAGCACGATCAGCTTCCCATTTTTGCGCCGGTCCCGCCAGCTAGCGCGCTCAGTTTCCCAACTCGCAACAACTTCTCAATGCCGCCCAGCTTCCTGTCTCTCACGACGCTAACTTCCCAATTGTGCCAGCCTCCCGATTTGCGCAAAACTGCCAGAGGCAAGGATTCCAAATCCTATTTATAAAAAAGGTCAGACAAGCCTACTCAATTCTCTTTACGATTTTCTGTTGATAATTTGTCACCATATTATGCTTACCTCACAACAAAGCTCATGTTCCGAGCTAAGCAGGGGACTTAATGTTGATGGTGGTTTTTAAACAAAGGGTAAAATCGTAAAACCCCAAATAACCTAATGTCACCGGTGACACATTTATTAGGACATTTAATGCATGTAGTCAGTAATTAATAGGGGGTATTTTTTCAAATTAGGGTTACAACGAACAAAACCCTAATTTCCCTCTGTGCCAATGGCAAATAGTGCCAGCCACACCTAGCCCAAGCTCGCTGCGCCACGCCAAACGCACTCTGCCTTGGCCCTAGATATGCTAGTCACACGAAACGCGCCAAAGCATGCCAACCATGCTAGCCGCACCTCCGTGCCAATGGAAAATCATGCCATCCACACCTAGCCCAATCTAGCTACGCCATGCCAAACATACTATGCCTTGGCCCTAACTATGCTAGTCACACCAAACGCGCAAAATCATGCCAACCATGCTAGCCGCACTTCCTTGCCAATGGAAAATCATGCCATCCACACCTATCCTAAGTTAGCCGAACCTCTATGCCAATGACAAAGCATGCCAGACATACCAAACGCACCGAAGCATGCCAACCATGCTAGCCGCACCTCTATGCCAATGGAAAATCCTGCCATCCATACCAAACGCGCCGAAGCATTCCAACCATGCTAGCCGGACCTCTATGCCAATGGAAAATCATTCCAGCCATACCAAACGCGTCGAAGCATGCCAACCATGCTAGCCGCACCTCCGTGCCAATGGAAAATCATGTCAGCCTGACCTATCCCATGCTAGCTGCACCTCTATGCCAATGGAAAATCATGCCAGCCACACCAAACGCGTTAAAGCATTCCAACCATGCTAGCCGCACCTCCGTGCCAATGACAAATCATGCCATCCACACCTAGACTAAGCTAGCCGCACCTCTGTGCCAATGTAAAATCATGCCAGCCACACCAAATGCGCCAAAGCATGCCAACCATGCTAGCCACACCTCCGTGCCAATGGCAAATCATGCCAGCCACACTTAGACCGAGATATCCGCGCCATGACAAACACACTATGCCTTGGACCTAGCTACGCTAGCCACGCCACGCCAAGCCAAGAACCCTTACCTTGGCCCCAGCCATGCCATGCCAAAATGGCGCCCACGCCTAGGCTTGAAAATCATGCAACCTAGGCCAAATTGGCCACGCATGCCATTGGCATATGCCAACACTCTCGCTGGTAGCTTTTCCTACCAGGGCGCGACCCAAATTGGCCACGCATGCCATTGGCACATGCCAACACGCTGGCTGGTAGCTTTTATCACCAGGGAGCGGCCCTAATGTCTGAGCATTCCATTGACACATGCCAACACGCTGGCTGGTAGCTTTTATCACCAGGGAGCGGCCCTAATGTCCGAGCATGCCATTGACACATGCCAACACGCTCGCTGGTAGCTTTTCCTACCAGGACGCGACCCAAATTGGCCACGAATGCCATTGGCACATGCCAACACGCTCGCTGGTAGCTTTTCTCACCAGGGCGCGGCCCTAATGGCCGAGCATGCCATTGGAACATGACAACACGCTGGATGGTAGCTTTTCCTACCAGGGCGCGACCCAAATTGGCCACGCATGCCATTGGCGCATGCCAACATGCTCGCTGGTAGCTTTTCCTACCAGGGCGCGACCCAAATTGGCCACGCATGCCATTGGCACATGCCAACACGCTCGCTGGTATCTTTTTCCTACCAGGGATCTACCCAAATTGGCCACGCATGCCATTAGCACATGCCAACACGCTCGCTGGTAGATTTTCCTACCAGGTCGTGACCCAAGTTGGCCACGCACGCCTTTGGCACATGCCAACATGCATCGCTGGTAGATTTTATTACTAGGACATAGCACTAATGGCCATGCGTGCCATTGACACATGCCAAACACGCACACTGGTATCCTAACTTGCAAACTGTGCAACCTACCATCAAGGGATTCCGCACACTCCACTGACACTTTCCATACACGCCACTAGCAGCTCTGGTATTGCCACTTACACTCAACATACAAGCATTCCGCACATGCCATTGGCACATGCCACACACGCCACTAGCATCTCTGGCATTGCCACTTGCTCTCAAGGTGCAACCCGCAACAAAGGAATTCCGCACATGCAAATGGCACATGCCACACGCGCCTCTAGCAGCGCCACTTGCACTCAAGATGAAACCAACACTCGAGACATCAACACAAAACGGGGGATGCTTTCTAGGGTTTTGGTTTGGCGGTCACAGCATGCAGCGTACACTACGCTCACATTAAGAAAGCGTGAATAGGAATAAAGCGGTCAAATAAATGAGGAAATAATGGTTAAAACGTTTTCACCCATAAACACCTTGCGATTACCACCTCCTCCCATTATTTCACCCTTTACTATCTTCTTTCATGAGTCCAGGGTATGTTTAAGCCTCGGCTTGTATAAATAGGTCTTACCTATTTCAACCGGACAACAAGTATCGGTCAGGAGAAAAATACAACACTCTCAGAAAAGGAAACTTTGCAAGCTCTCCAAAAAGCTTTCATCTCTTGCAGGCTTCCGTAGCTTTTCACTTTCTGATACAAGTCTAGACACTACTCTCCCAGAATTATTCTGGTCTCAACACCTTTCTTTGCTTCCCTTCCCAAATCAACCCTTCTCCTCCACTTTGTGACCAAGAAGCAAAATCTGAACGACCATTTCTTGGTTTAGGCCGGACTTGTACAGATTGATCTATCAAATCTAGAAAGTGCTCACGTGAAACACATTTGTTTAGGGTTTAAAATAGTTTCTCACTCACCTACCGAATTTACCGAAATCGGCGGAAATGATTTTTACCCATAAACACCTACATATACCCATGAATTTTTAAAAAAAGGAGATTTTTAAAATTATTTAAAAGTGGACAATCTGTTCGAAAATTGTGCAAAAAAACTAGAGGATGAGAACAAATAGAAGAATGGTGCACCCTGACTTCAAGGCTCTTTCGATTCTTTTAGAAAATAATTCGACCTTACCTAATTAATTGGCGAGTACAATAGGTCACTTGAACTATGCCTTCTGGATTCAATGTATCCCTAACGCCGTAGTCGAATTCAAGGATTGTACATTCTATTATAGCATTGATCGGTCGAACTCACAAGTGTTTCTATCTCAAGTTTGTTTTCAGATTTAGTTTTCAAAACTATATCTTGATTTCTAGTCTACATTTATCCAGTCTCGGGTTAGGATAAAAGTGTGTGGTTGAAATTAGGATATCACTGCGTCCTACCGTTTGAAGGCGAAGATAAATAACAGCATTGGAGAATTTCCACATCAAAAGGTAAGTGAAGACTGAACCACATATTGCTAAGGTTTTCACCTTTCGATCTTTGAGACATTGTCGCATGATTAGATTAAACAGTACATGCGTAGTAGATATTTCGAGTTAAGTTTATCTTGAATATCTTCTCAAAATATGACTATTTAAGCTTAAGAAAATTTGTTCATACTTGATGAATTTGGTTAAGAAAATTTTATTGTTTATGACTTTAATTACGATTCAAGATTTAATGAATTGAATATAGCCCGGAACAGTGATATGTGTCACTGATGTTATTCGGGAATGTTTCATATCGATTATTAGTGAGATATAAAACTACTGTTAATCTGGATATAGGACAGTATGCATACAAGTTCACATACTGGGAGAACTATTATAAGTCCGGAGCCGCAGTACATGTACCCAATACACGATTGCGAGCGTTATGATAGTTCGGAAGGTTAATTTCCTTGTTAAAAAAATTTATGTTGTCTATATTAATTCTTTTTCCACATTATATTGTTTATCTTTATAATTTAAATATCACAGGTTGTACGTAAATCAATCAAGGTTGATATATCCATCCTTGTGTGTTCCATGTTATAATATGGGCATCCAACTCAAAACCAATTGGAAATGAGTGGAGATGCCCAAAGGATTATAAACCGTAGGATCTTAGATTTCCCAGAAAATCTGGGACTAATAATCTCAACACGCCCCCTCACGTGTAGCCTCATTGGGTCTAACACGTGGATAATTAAATCGGGTGACGCGGAGTAAAGGCGCGGTCTAGTGTCGACTAATCGTAAATATCCCGCTTCTCTGATACCATGTTAGAATACGGGCATCCAACTCAAAACCAATTGGCAAATACGATATACTATACTTAGGGGGATCAGAGTGGTTTTTTTTTGTTTCATACTAGTAATAGGATAGGGGAAATTAGGCTAACACCTATAAAATATATTATTCTTGTTATTAGGTCTAAGGTATTTTTCTGTTTCCGTAACAACAAAAATTATCCAAAATTATTAAAAATCACTACATAACTCATTATGCATCCTATTTTTCCAAGGGTATAATTGGTTAGGAAACTTAAATATAACATATATATATATATATAACACCACCTTGTAATTTAACAAATTTTATCTCGTTGGAAAGCTTTTAAAGAGGTCTACACAACGAGTACAAACAACAATATCAAAAAAAAAAAAAAATCACGAAAAATCAGAGGTGATCATCATTTTAGGAAAAAATTTCAAAAACTGACTACATATTCGCTATGCAGCCTCCAAAAAATATGGATAACACAATATGCATACACCATAAAAGATGCATAACACGTTATGCAACCATATTTGTGTTCATGCATTTATTAATTTGGTTATGCAGCCACTAAAACGCTGTATATGCCTGAATCCAACTAAAAAAACAGTCACATGACAAATTATGCAACCATTTTTTCGATTGCATAACAAGTTATGTAGTCATTGTTTTGGTTGATCTTAGTGCGTATAGAAAAAATTTATGCATAATGCATTATGCAACCATACTTTCAGATGCATATCAGGTTATGCATCCATTTTCTCGATGTATAAAAGATTATGCAACAATTTTCAATTTCACAGCTAATAAAAAAGATGTCGGATAATGCGTTATGCATCCATTTTCTCGACTGCAAGAAAGTTTACGCAGTCATAACAGTATCACCTTCTTCTTCTTCTTCTTCGTTCTTCTTCTTTATTTTTCTCCTTGAACTCCTCTTGGCCATAACAACACCATCTTCCATGTATCTCAAGTCACAAATTCAAGACACCATGCACACATACATCCATACACCTACCAGGACCATTACCTTTCTTCAAACCTAAACCCTAGTTCTCCAAATCATAATTACAGTATCAAACAAATAGGTTTATTCTCAATAACCTCTGCAAAACCAAATCAAAAACGCAACGAAATGATAATAGCTTCACGCAAAAAAGATGGAATTAGACCTAAAACCATTGAATCATCTCCACTCATGGAAAATTGAAATAAGATCACAAATTTAAAACCTAAAAATGGAAACACTTTGAATCTTCTTCCAGAAATCATATCAATTAACGACAACATAATTATCCTTGATTAATTTCACCATGTTCTCTCGGCAAAAAAGGTAATTATAAAAGAAGGGAAGGCGAAGGAAAAAGAAAAAGAAAACGAGGAAAAAGAAGCGAAGACATAATTTTTAAAAATATGGACATGAGGAAAACTTAAACCCAGAAAACGATGGGTACCTGCGAGAAATTTTCTGCTTGTGGGTTTCACGGTAAAAAAAATCTAAGAAATGGGTTTAATTCACAATAGGATAACCTATATGGGCAAATTGTAATTTTGAGGATCCATCTTCAGAATAACTAGGGTGGGCCAAAGCCCACCTTAGCGTCCCCTTAATCCTGGAACCGATTTTTGGGGACTATTCAAACATGGTGGGGGACTACTTTGTGATATAAATGTCTACCCTATACGTATAAGGGGTGTCCTAAAGTGTGGAAATGACTAACCTACCCTTCACCTATATATATAATCACCTCCTCCCATCATCACTGCCTATATATATAACCACCTCCTCCCATCACCACTGCCGCTCACCACCACCTACCACCACCGACCACCTCAAATCACCACCACCGCCACCTATATATTGCTTAATTTAAATCATTAACAAAACAAAATCAAAATCCAAATTATAACAAACCCATTACTTTTCATTCGTTTTCCGTTGAAAAAATTAAAGTAATCATCAAAATGAGTTGAAAATGGAAGTTACAGAGAGTAGTTCGGCTAGGAATTATGTTAAAAATTTTGTCGAACTAGCCGAACTCAACTTTAATGGAGGTTTTTGTTTTCAGAGAAAAATTCGGTTACGTCGAAAAAAAAGGTCCAAGCCGAACTCATAGTTCGGTTACGTCGCAAAAAGTTCGGTTACATCGAAAAAAGTTCGGTTACATTGCAATTTTTTTCTCCCAACCGAACTTTTCTCTGAAAAACCTGCAAATTGAGTTCGGTTACGTCACAATTTTTTTCCTAGACGAAATACTAGTTCGGTTAAGTTGCAGTTTTCTTCTCTTTACCGAACTTTTCTCTAAAAGAAAAAACTCCATTTAAGCTGAGTTCGGCTGTGTTTTGAAATATGAGCCGAACTACACTTGCGATATGAGTTCGGCTACATTCTTGATTTCATTAATTCTAACTTTTTTTAACCAAACCAAAATTAATTTGTAAATTTTTCATTTTTAGGAATGTTTTGGCCAATTCAAGCACCGTTAACTAAATTTGAAATTTCCATGAGTACCCAAAACATCATACTCTTGTTGTGGCTCTTAAAGAAAAAGATCTTAACTTTTTTTCTTCCAAAAACCTCATTTTCATTATCACCTTCATCTTCATTTTCATCTACTCCCTCTCAATAATAATTCTTTGAGGTGGTCGGTGGTGATGGGAGTAGATGAGAGGAGTTATATATAGAGGTGGCGATTAAACAAAATCACTACCACCACCACCGACCACCTCAAATCACCACCACCGCCATCTAACTAATCCTCAATAAGCCAGTTTAATCTCACTAATCATTAATTAACTCACTAATTATTACACTAATTTAATTACCAAGGACAAGTTTGGTATTAAAAAAACTTAGATAAGGTGACTCATTATTACTTCTAATATCCACCCAATAAAATGGAGAGTAGTATCCCACCATTTATTAGTAGTTCCCGAAAAAACGGTTATAATCCTGTCGTTGTTTCTTCGGCCACAATGTCCATGAAGAAATATACACGTTTCTAGTTTGGCGGGCCCTGATTAATAATCGATACGCATGGAGGCGGAGGGAAGGCACTGAAACAAGAGGATGAACAGTGCCTCCCCTCCGATTGAGAGCAAAAGACAACGCAAAGAAGATTTTAGAAGAACCCCTGGTTTTTCCTTTGGTGATAATAAGATACTATGACTCGATTAATGAAGAAGTTCTTGTTTTTGAACGTGTTCATGCGGGTGCTTATTCATAGGGACGGTACTAGGGGGTGACTTACCCAGGCTGCAGCAGCCCCCCCTTCCCCAAAATATTAGAAACTCCATTTTAGCTAGTCTGTTCGAAAGAAAAAAATGAAAAAGCCCAGGTCAAAATTATAGTTAGCCCAAAATAAATCCCTTGTCTATAAAAAAAAAGAGAAACCACACGCCACGTATCCCACTAATAACTCTCTGTGTATACAAACATACAAGAAAAGTCTTTTGTTGACTCCCTCCTACCGTTATTTCTTCTCATCTTGCGTTTCTTTTTAGTTTCTAGGTTAAAACTTAAAACGCCAAAGGACGGTGGTGAGGGTCAGCAGATTCATATAACTACAGATTAGCTCAAGGTAAAAAAATTCATTAGCCCATTAGTATGACGTATTCGTACGACTTCTATACCAATTTTATTATTATGTTGCGTTTTCTTCTTCTTTTTAAACTTTGGCGTCCTCTTCTGCTTTGATTTAGTGCTTAGAAATTAAATTCAACGGTGAAATTTACTCCCACTCCATCACAATTTGATCTATCCAGCCCATGTTGTTTCCAAATATTCTAAAACTTGGTCCATGCGTCACGTAATTAAAAATTAGCCCAAATATCAAAATCTATTACATAATATTTCCCCCTTTTCTTTTCTTTTCACAAACAATGACAAAAATTTGACATTTTAATGTTACGATGTCGGTTTTTAATTTCATAAATTGATTTGAAAACCATACAAAGATATAGAAGTAACATTTTAAAAATTAAAAAATTCAAGTGCCTTCGGCCGCATTTCAGATAATAATATTTATTTTTATTATATATGTTGTCTTCGCAATTTTAAATATTTTCACTGAGTTGAACCTTACTATACAGAAAATGATAAGAAGCATGCAGTGCTTTTATCACTGTGTTTATATTTGAGTTATTTAGATTGCTATAAGCTGGGTGTACGAAAAAAATAATAATTAGCCCATCCGAATACAAATTCTGGTTCAGTCGCTGCTATTGATTGGTACACCCCTAAGTAAGTTGGCACTCTTATTAGCAGCGTTTGACAAACTGGCACCGTAATTTGTGGTTGTAAAACACTATAAATTTTTTTATGGAAGATGGATTTTTGACATAATTTGAACGCAGTATGGAAACCTATTTTGTTTGGGAAATAAATTAAAGGTTGATTAAAATTTGGAAGCATATTTGGTTTAGGAAAATGATATACCATCTTCTAAGAGTTAACCTATATAAGGTGCTGTCTGGATCAATCTTCTACGAAGCAGTAATTTCTTAAGAGATGAATAGAACTATAGAGGAGGATGTTTTAGTGCCTAAGAAACTAGCAACACAGGGTCCCGACTATGCAGCCCTCTCTGTCGACTACTTGGAGGCTGTGAAGAGCAGATTTCAGGATCATGCGCCGGAGAAATACGAAGAATTTCTTGAAGTCTTGAAAAGCATTAAATCCCAGAGTGTGGTGCGCACAGCTGTTGCTAGAGTTAAGGTTTTGTTTGAAGGCCATCCAGATCTTATTGTGGGTTAAGCTACGCAAACTGAAATCTGTTCATCAACTTAGTGCAGATTTCTGCCACCAATATAAATAAAAAAGGAGAAAGTGAATCTCCTTGTCTCATTTTAAGTTTGAATTTTTTCAGTTGAAAATCCATTTATAAGAACTGAGTGTTGTGCTAAGGTAATGCACCAAAGTATATCCAGCTGATCCATTTCTCTCCAAACGAAGCTTTCAGTACATGTACTCTTTGTGTGCCAACTAACACAATCAAATGCCTTGTGTAAGTCAAGCTTGCATAATACCCCTGGAACTTTACTTTTCAGCCTGCATAAATAAGTTCTCCAGCCACCATAATTCCATCTAATATTTGTTTATCTTTTATAAATGCTCCTTGATTTTCAGATATCAGTTTAGGTAGAAATTTTTTGAGTCTTTGAGTGAAGAATTTTGAGATCACTTTGTACATGTTGCTTACAAGACTGATGGGCCTAAAGTCTTTTGGAGAACAAATATTAGACTTTACTTTTAAGCATGCATAAATAAGTTCACCAGCCACCATAATTCCATCTAATATTTGTTTATCTTTTATAAATGATCCTTGATTTTCAGATATCAGTTTAGGCATAAATTTTTTGAGTCTTTGAGTTAAGACTTTTGAGATCACTTTGTACATATTGCTTACAAGACTGATGGGCCTAAAGTCTTTTGGAGAACCCACTTGTTCTTTCTTAGGAATAAGACTTATAAATGAACAATTAGTTCTCCAATCCAGTTTTTTCTTTGGCATGAAATTCTTCAACCACTTCCATGAAATCTGCTTTTATAATTTCCCATTTTATTTTATAAAATTCTATACAATACCCATCTGGACCTGGAGATTTCCCATTTTTGAAAATTTTGATTACTTGTAATAACTCATCTTATTATATTTTCCTCTCCACCCATTCTTTATCATCTTCTGAGATCTTTGTGAAATGAATATCCTCAAATTGTGGCCTGACAGGATGCTGCTCTTGAAAAAGATTCTGAAAATAGCTTGAGATTTCCTTTTTGATGTCTTCTTGGTTGAATTATCTTCACCATTTATAATAAGCTTCTGAATTTTATTTCTCTTCCTTCTTCCATTGGCCAGCACATGAAAATATTTGGTGTTAGCATCACCTTCTTTAAAGTGCTGAGTCTTTGCTCTGACTAGCCACTTCCTTGCATTCTCAAGATTCAGTTGTTTAAGTTGAGCTCTTAATTCCACTCTTTCACTGAACAGATTAGTTGGTAAAGAGATATATTCCTCCAAAGAGTTGAGATTATCTATTAAAGATGTTAATACATCTTTTCTTTCACTGATTTTTCAATAAGTTACTCTACTCCATCTTTTTCAGAAAATTTTGTAATTTTGTAATTTTTTTGAGAAAATATAACTAGGTGACTCTTTAAATTCTAATTATTTTTTTGAGAAAATATAATTAATGTAGTTTTCAAGAAATTCAGGATGTTGAAACCAGTAGCTTTCTACTTTGAAAGGGTTTTTTTTTCCTAACTGAATCAGTAGTGGTAAGTTATAGTGCATCATGATCTGAAATTTTTATGGATAAAACTGTTTAAGTGATTAGTGGAAATTTTGAAATCATGTTTGGTGTCACTAAAATTCTATCTAACCTGCTCAATATTGGATCAACTTGATTATTGGACTAAGTTTACATACCTCCATTAAGTGGTAGATCCACATGCAACTCCATGAAGTCATTGAAAACTTGCCAACGAATTTTGATACATCCTCAATCAGCATATTAGTACATCTACCGTCAAATTTGCCAACGAACCAAGGGAAGTACAAGGTTGACATGAACATAAACCCAAAACTTGATAGATCTGGCATCTAACATTTACATCCCATTTCCTGCCACATCTTAGAAGTTAATTGAATCGGATTGCGTGCACCCAGAACCTAGTAGTATTTTTTAGTTAAAAGGAAGAAAACAGTTGGGAATTTGCCTAAACTGGAAGACTAAGAGATGCATACATAGTAAGCTGATCAACTTATAACAACTATTTTTTATTTTCTTTACACACTTGCTTTCTGAACATAACTACATCTCATCCAACACAATGAATGTCCCGTCGATTACTTCTTTCAAACATTTAAGATTTTCGACTATAAATAAGCACCAACATGAACATGTTAAATCCACCACAAAAACAAGTACTTCTTCATTAATCTTAGATCATCATATCTTATTATCACCAAATAAAAAACCATGGGTTCTTCTAAAATCTTCTTTGTATTGTCTTTGCTTATTGTTCTTTCATCCACAAATACCGAGTTCAGCTGGGCAGCACGTCAACTTATGCAAATATCAACCACGATACCCGCAATTCCACCAATTCCTGCAATTCCATCAATCCGCCGCACCGCAAAGAGAACAACACCCTTTTTGTTTCTTCTTGTTTCTTTAGATCTTTAAAACTAGAAACAAATAGATCTTCATCCATCAAGAGAAGAGGAAATCAAATCACGATAGATACGTACTGTATTCAACAAAATCATCGACAACAATAACTAGCTGTGTGAAGATCTTGGGGTTTTTAGGAAGTAGCTAATCTTAAGCACAACAAACTTGTCATTCTGTGTCTAACTCAAAATTCATATTCTCTCTTTGAAACTATTTCCGTAGATATTTTGGAAGATAACCTCTGTTGAACAAGTTTTGGCAGATTCTCTTTGTAGATGATTCTAACAATATTTTGCATATTTTGTGGAAATCTCAAGTAATGTTTCTTCAAATTTTGAGTTTTGTTTGTTTGGTTCAGATTATTGGTTCATTCTTTGAAAACCCATTCATGGGTTAGTTCTTCTCATTCAGTTTTGTACTATGATTTTTGATAAATCACCACAGAGACTCAATATGTTTGGGTTTATGAAATCTCCTATGAATAAAATAACAAAGCAGAACTCACCATTTGGTTCTGATTCTGAATTAGATAACACTAAGCAAAGGATGCCTACAAGGAGGACATTTTCTTAACCAGTTCCATTTGATATGAAGTCGAATCCCTTTGATGATGATGATGATGGTAGAAAAACCGCTTCATCATCGCATACAACTAATAGGGGAGGAAGGAATATCTATCAAAATGACTTCAGTGATTCTGGAAGTTTTGAAAATCAGAGTGTACATGAACTGGAAAATTACACTGTGTACAAAGCTGAGGAGACTAGAAAATCGATCAATAATTGTTTAATGATTCCTTCAAATCCTTTTCCCATGCCTCTCTCTTGGTTGTGGGGATGATTAAATCGGTGGGTAATACTGCCTCTACTCTATATGTCAATCATAAAGGGGACATTCATATGGAATTTTTCCTCGTTGTTCTATAAGACCATAACACATTTGGAACTTGTTCATACTATCTTTTGTGGTGACCTTCTAGCTTCTTCTTAAATGTGGTTCGTATTATCTTATTCGTCTCCTCTGCATGCTCATTACTCTACGGGTACAGTGGAGTTGACTTGCCTGACTGAATTTTGAATGCATTGAATAGCATTTTCACATTCTCTCATTCAAACTGATTTCCATTATCAGAGAAAATTTGCCTTTGGAATCCCGACCGCATAAGATGTACTCGAGAATAAATTCATATACATCGTCATCTCGAGTATGGTGTAGTGCTTTAGCTTCGACCCACTTCGTGAAATAATTTGTTGCCACTATTAGATATCTTTTTTGTTTTGTCCCAGTCATGAACGGTCCAACGATGTCTATGCCCCACATTATAAACGGCCATACACTCAGTATGAAATTCAAGCTCATAGTAGGCACGTGTATCCGTTTCCCGAATCTTTGACATGATTCGCATCTTGTGGAAATATTCTTTGTGTCATCATGCATGTGTGGCCAAAAATATCCTTGTTCCTTCGTATTATAAGCTAACGACCTGGTACCTATGTGGTTTCCAGCGTCCCCATAGTGTATTGCTTTCATTATTTTAATCCCTTCTTTCTGCGACAAACATCTCAGCAATGGGCCTAAGAGTGATCTTTGGTACATGATTCCTTCTCACAGTTCATAATTCGTCGCTTTGCTTTTAATCTTATCCGCTTCAAATCTGTCACGAGGTAAATCTCCTTTCATCAAATACATGTGAATGTGAGTTCACCAATCTCCTTTGTCTAATTTTGTTTATGCTTATCCATTTTCCACGAGCATGATTTATGTCTCCTCATCTTCTTTATTTACTGATGGATGCATTACTTGCTTGATACATATATGTTTAATTTCAGAATCAATAATCATTGAAGCTATAAAAGCTAAAGCATCGACATGTATGATATTTCCTCTACATATGTGCCTCCAGATTATATTTGGTATTCGAGAAGAATATTCTTTCGCTAGTTGTAAGTATTTATGCATCGTGGGGTCACTTGTGTTGTATCTTCCTTCAATCTGCCGAACCACTAACTGTGAATCACTGGTGATCCTTAATTCTTCTAGGTTCATTTCATTAGATAACCTCAAAGCATGTACTACCGCCTCATAGTCCGTCTCATTATTGGTTTCCTTGTATTCTAATCGAACAAAATAAACTATTCTCCCCTCTCTTGGAGAAGTGAATACGATTACAATTCCTCCACCCGAGCTGTTTGAAGACCCGTCAAAAAATATTTCCCATCTTCTTGGGTGAATTTCTTTGAGTAAGTCTTATGGGTCCGGACGATCTTCCTCCATATCCGCCATTTCATCTACTCCTTCGTCTTCCTCTGAGGGAAATGGATTGTTTTTTTGATCTCCGATTATATTTGGATTCGGTAGTGACATTTGAAAACCGGTGTTTGGTTTCTGCTTTGTTAGAAGGGATGAAAATGTAGCGATGAAATAAAGAGAGAAAATATAAAATGAAGGAGTGAGGATAAACATGTAAAATTTTCCACAAGGGTAAAACTATAATATTAACAAATCAAGGTTAAACCCAAAATTTAACTGAATTTAGTAGGTTTAAGTGCAACCACTTATCCTAACAAGCACCACCACCGAATGATAAAGCCCAACCACAAAAATTCCGAAAACCCAAAACCAACTACAATCGCACACTACCTATAAAACGTTCCTTTAAAACCCTAACCCTAATTTCTTCACAGCCGCTAATCTTTCCTCCTCGTCTCCGCAGCAAAAACTTTAGAAAATAAAAACAAAGAGAACAAAATCATTTTTTTTTCTTTTTTTTTTCTTTAGATCTTGAAAACCAGAAATAACTAGATCTTCATCCATCAAGAGAAGCGGAAATCAAATCACGGTAGATACGTACTGTATTCAACAAAACTAGCTGTGTGAAGATAACCTCTGTTGAACAAGCTGTGTCAGATTCTCTTTGCAGATGATTCTAACTAGATATTTTGGAGATTTTGTTGAAATCTCAGGTAATTTTTCTTCAAATTTTGAGTTTTGTTTGTTTGATTCTGATTATTGGTTCAGTTACTGAAACCCTTTCATGGGTTTGTTCTTCTCATTCAGTTTCGTACTAAATTTTTTTGTTGTACCGAAATTGTGATACGTGCATGTTTCAAGGTCTGGTTGGTGTTTGTCAGATGTCTAGAGTGGTAGTTATGTATATGATGGATGTGTTCTGGATATGTACGTATGGTTTATGCAGGAAGTTAGGGTAGTTTGTACGGTTGTGCATTAGGAAGCCTATATATGTGTCTGCAAGTGTAATGAAGATATGTTGTTGAATGAAATGGATTGAGATCCTCTCCTGTGTCTGTAAACTTCTCCCTGTTCTAATGTATTCTTCTGCTTCTTGGTTTGTACTCGTCTCCCTTTCTCTGTTAATTCTTCTAGTTTCACCATTGATATTTGATTGATGAGTTTGGGGCTCATCAATTGGTATCAGAGCCGTTCGATTCCTTCGGACGGTTCCTGCAATATACAAATGGACTGGCGTAACGATGCTATGGAAAATATCAAAACTATCGTTTTGAATCTTTTAGAGCAACATGAAGATCAGGCAACTCTCAACCAAGAAATTCAAGTTATTAACAAAGAAATGAAAGAAATAATAGAAGAAATGAAAACCATTGTTTCAAACATTTCATCAAAAATTTCAGCGACATAAATTAAAGATGAAGATTGTATCTATTTGGAAGATTGTTTCAACATATTTGCTGAGAATTATGAAATTGTGCATATAAGGTCCCCAAACACTGAATGTTACAATATTGGGGATTTGTTCCCGATCTTTAATGAAGAACATGGAGAAATTAAAAGAATTATCGTCACTGTATTTCCTCCAAAGTATCATCGCAACTTTGTGCCATCTTGGGACCTGTACAAGAAGTGCCACAGTCAGGAATATGGGAATCCAACACCTTTTGTTGTTTGGTTCATGTGTAGATTGTATGCCGTAAGGTTTCAAGGGAGTATAAACATATTTCCATTTGGTTTATTGTCCTTTGTAAGTCTAATTTTATTGTTTCCTTTTGAATCTTTGTTTGAATCTAACCTTGTGGACAAGGTTGTTTTGAAGTGGTGGGAATTGATAGGCTCTGGTTATGTATGTACGGTTAGTTTAGGTATGTATATGATGGATGTGTTTTGGATATATACGTATGGTTTATGCAGGAAGTTAGGTTAATTTGTACGGTTGTGCATTATGCAGCCTATATATGTGTCTGAAAGAGTAATTAAGATAAGTTGTTGAATGAAATGGATTGATATCCTCTCCCGTGTCTGTAAACTTCTCCCTGATTCTATGAATTCTTCTGTTTCTTTCCTGATTTCGTCTCTCTTTATCTGTTATTTCTTCTTATTTCACTAATGATCATTGATTGATGAGTTTGGGGCTCATCAATTGGTATCAGAGCCGTTCGATTCCTTCGGACGGTTTCTACCTTACCCAAATGGATTCTCATAATTATGATGATATCAAAGTTATGATTTCAAATCTATTGGCACACAAAGAAGAAAACAAACAGGAAATGCAAGAATTTAAGAAGGGCAGTTCGATTCTCTTGGCACAAATGAAAGATATTGTAGCACATATGGAAAATTCCGTTGCACGCATTTCATCCTATATTTCAGTGGAAGTTGAAGAAGAAGATTCCATGTACTTGGAAGATTCTTTTGATTTATTTGCAGAAAAGGATTAAATCATTCGTACAATATTTGGTCCCTCCACTTCTTAAAATATTGACGATTTCTTCCCAATATTTGACGAAGAACTACGAGAGAATGAAGTGCACGTTCTAAAGCCACAAAGTGATGAACCCTATATATTATGCTTTGCTTCTATTGATGAAACAAAATTTTATTTATTATTGGCATTCAAACATAGCAAGTACGTCGGAAAGGTCCATGGACTCATTGTAGTCTTCCTTGTTAATTATCTGATTGTGTCTTATGCACTGTACATTGTAAAAAGATTAATTTTTGTAGTGCACAACCTTGAGGACAAGGTTGTTTTCAAGGGTTTAGTAATGATACGTGCATGTTTCATGGTCTGGTTGGTGTTTGTACAGATGTCTAGTATGGTAGGTATGTATATGATGGATGTGTTCTGGATATGTACGTATGGTTTATGCAGGAAATTAGGGTAGTTTGTACGGTTGTGCATTAGGCAGCCTATATATGTGTTTGCAAGTGTAATGAAGATAGGTTGTTGAATGAAATGGATTGATATCCTCTCCTGTGTCTGTAAACTTCTCCCTGTTCTAATGTATTCTTCTGCTTCTTGGTCTGTACTCGTCTCCCTTTCTCTGTTAATTCATCTAGTTTCACCATTGATATTTGATTGATAAGTTTGGGGCTCATCAATTGGTATCAGAGCCATTCGATTCCTTCGGACGGTTCCTGCAATATACAAATGGACTGGCGTAACGATGTTATGGAAAATATCAAAACTATGGTTTTGAATCTTTTAGAGCAACATGAAGATCAGGTAACTCTCAACCAAGAATTTCAAGTTATTAACAAAGAAATGAAAGAGATAATGGAAGAAATGAAAACCATTGTTTCAAACATTTCATCAAAAATATCAGCGACAGAAATTAAAGATGAAGATTGTATCTATTTGGAAGATTGTTTCAACATATTTGCTGAGAATTATGAAATTGTGCATACAAGGTCCCCAAACACTGAATGTTACAATGTTGGCGATTTGTTCCCGATCTTTAATGAAGAACATGGAGAAATTAAAAGAATTATCGTCACTGTATTTCCTCCAAAGTATCATCGCAACTTTGTGCCATCTTGGGAAGTGTACAAGAAGTGCTACAGTTAGGAATATGGGAATCCAACACCTTTTGTTGTTTGGTTCATGTGTAGCTTGTATGCCGGAAGGTTTCGAGGGCGTATAAACATATTTCCATTTGGGTTATTGTCCTTTGTAAGTCTAATTTTATTGTTTCCTTTTGAATCTTTGTTTGAATCTAACCTTGTGGACAAGGTTGTTTTGAAGGGATGGGAATTGATAGGCTCTGGTTATGTATGTATAGTTAGTTTAGGTATGTATATGATGGATGTGTTCTGGATATGTACGTATGGTTTATGCAGGAAGTTAGGGTAGTTTGTACGGTTGTGCATTAGGCAGCCTATATATGTGTCTGCAAGTGTA